>JASDQU010012849.1:214000-228882 GCA_032191745.1 Picea mariana | reverse complement strand
CTTCGCATGTATAATTCAAAGAACCTTCGCACATGGGATGAGAGTCTTCCCTATGTCCAACATAGCTACAACCGATCCTTGCATAGCTCAACTGGCCACAACCCCTTTCAAGTGGGGTTGGGATTCCAACCATTGGGTCCCATAGATGTTGCACTTCCCCTTGCGGTCACCTCGACTGACTCATCTCCTACTCCAACTGAAGCTGACAAAGCCACCCGGTTCATTGAGCGGATCCAACACATCTACCAATAGGTTCAGGATATCCTACATAAGTCCAATGACAAGTACAAACAATGCCATGATCAACATCAGGTGCTGCATAAGTTTTAGGTGGGTGACAAAGTTTGGTTGCACTTGCAGAAAGAATGCCTTACAGGACCCCATCGGAAGCTTCGCCCACTCCGTTATGGACCATACACTATCACCAAGGACGTGGGGGATAATTCTTTTGAGCTCAACATTCCTCCTTTCCTTGGCTTGCACCCAGTGTTCAACATGGATCTCCTTCGCCCTTATTTCCCACCATTATTGGACACCTCAGAAGTAGAAGAACAACTGACACCAATAGAGCTCAACCCCGACTGCATACAACAGGCATCCAATGATTAGATTGTGGACATATAGATCAAGGGCACTCGACAACAAAGAATCCATCTTTATCGAGTAATCAAAGCAAGGCAACTCCTGCACCAAGGCAAGTGGCTCACCCAGGGCCAAATTCAGCAAATTTTTCCTCATCTAATGGGGGACCTAAACGTAATGGATACCATTGCTTCCTAAGGAGGGAGGATTTATCCAAATGTATATCAGTGGCCACCCACCTTTTCCAATGGCTCAAAACAGTTTTCTAACATTTTTGGCAATTTACTATTTTTAACAGTTTTTACTTCCGGGCCATTTTGAGGGCCTAAATGAAGGTTTTTCAGTATAGAGCTCCTCAATGATAGCCAAAGGCATGATTGAGCCCCAAAAATGAATCTCCTTGACGATACCTTTCCCACGGGCTATCACACGCCTAAAACGGAGATCGTATGCAAAAGTTACGACCCCAGGAAGCTGATGTACCAGCTTACCCAAGCGGGGCCCACATGACTTTTGGCGCTTCATCTCCTAGGGTTAGGTTTTTGGATGTATAGGGTTTTGTAATTCTTGCTTATTGTAAAAAGGCCTTCAGAGCCTCATTGTAACCTACTTCTTGTGAATGTGCACTGCCGTCACATCTCTTCTCAGAGATAAGCCACCACCATTCCAGCAAGCGTGTTTCCGCTGCATTTTACAGTTTCAGCTTATTTCGTTATGGAATAGAAAACCAGTTTTACTATATCTTTGTTATTTTGTGTTAAGCACCTGTTAATAATCTGTATTCATTTTGTTCTTCTCATAAAATCCGGATCACTCTTACCTATGGTGGCTCTTCTCTTTCCAATGACTTATCTAGTTCTTCTTTGGCTTCTGCAACATTAGCAGTCTTTTGTTCTGTTGGTTTATTCCTTGGACAGTCCCAAGACATGTGTCCAATTTCACCACATGTGTAATAACTAACTTTTTTTCCTCTTCCTCTTCCTATGGAGCCAAATATCCTTCCTCTAAAATCTCCTCTTTGTGCCGATTGGTTGTTGGAACTCTATCCTTCACTTTTAGGGGTTTGAGTCCTTCCTCTGTTTGAATATCCTCTTCCTCTTGTCACACATTTTCCTCTAATTTTCAGACTTTGCTTCCTTATCGACTTACTTCTACCTTTAATGGTTCCTAGTAAGCATACTCAATAGTCCTGAGATTTAGCAATATAATCTCATCATGTATATCATGTCTTATCCTATTAATATACCTAGCTAATCTCTCCACATCTCCCTCTATCTTCCCAACTCTTATACTTAGCTTGTAGAACTTTTTTGTGTACTTTTTGACTGTCATAATTTTTTGGCTTAATTTCTGTAGTTGTCTGAAGAGGGTTAATTGATAATCCTTGGGAATAAATTTACTTTTAATTTTTCTTACCATTTTATCCCAGTTCTTAATTATGGATTTACCTTTTCTCTCTCTATGAATTTGAAATTCATCTCACCAAATGGTTGCATGTCCTTTCAACCTGGTTGGTGCATATTTTACCTTCTTTCTTTCCTCAACCTCCTCAAAGTAAAAGTATTTATCCATGGTGTTTATCCAGTTCATGAGTTCTTCAACATTCAAATTACCTTCATACATGGGAACCACCACTTTAGGTCTACCACCATATTTAACCAACATTATTATCACTTTGTCTTCTTTTGTGACCTCTTCTTGTTCTTCTTCATAGGTTTCTCCTTCACTGATGTCACTGACATCAGGGTATCTTCTTTGGATAGCCTCCATGGCTTCCAATATAGCTTTAAGATGCCTCATTACCTCCTGCACAAGTGTGTTTCCTGCAGGTCTTCCTCGACTTGCTCCAATATGAACTCCTTTTCCTCTTCTTGGAGGAATTTCCCCAATTTATCAAAGCAAATTGATGCTCTGATACCACAATGATTCCCTAAGTGATCACTTAAGATCAACCAAGACAAGTTCCAAATCAATCTAGCCTAATATTCTTCCTTGACATAGTAAATTCATACTCTATATGATAATATTGTATTCAGAAGCATCCAATGATTGTGGTTTTCATATGATCTAGTGCTAAGCCTGGACAAGTGATTTTCTCACTTTGATAAATCAATGGTCTTTGTTTTATTTAACCATTGAGATGAATGGTTCTGGTACTTTCGGGGGGCCAAAGACCTTTCACAATCCCAAGGTAGGGGGGGGGGATAATCGTCCTCCCAACACGATCAACGATGAGGATTATTTTGGGGGGTCTCCTCTAGTTTAACGCCCTCGCTCCTTTAACACATGAATTGAGATATATTTGTTGATCTCATCCAAGATCAATGATGATCCAACGATCGTCGGGATTCACTTCCTTTTTTCCATAATGCACCTCCTTTGATCCAACGATTGGAATAACTCTGCAGGTTTATTCTTTCTTTCGATCGGACGATCTATACTCGTTGATAAACCAAATGGACGATCATGATCCTCTGTAATTTATGGTTAAATGATCCTACTGTAACTCTGATGAAAATCAACCAATATCAATAGACATTACACACATGATTTAGATCAACGATCTAATAAGATAATTACAGAGAAACAACTTCTATCTGCATTCATTTAATTGGAAATTCCACACCTACAAAAACATAGTTCTCTACACTTCAAGCACGAAATCCCACACTTATAAAAATCCACTTCTTTTCAATCCAACCCAATCCAATCCAATCCAATCCAATCCACTCCAGTCCAATCAAACCTATTACAATTGACACAATATACGCTAATTCACTCTGTACCAAAAACTAACAACTAATCCCTAGAATCAATCTAATATCCTGAATCAATCAAACAAATCACCACCTGAGTAACTAATTAAGTGTTCTCGATGCCTTCTAGAGGCATTCAAGCCAATTATTACAAATTCAAATAAAATTAAGAGGACCAACCCTCTTTGGTAAAAGAATTTGACCCTTAGGGCCATGAATTGAAATTTTGGATCAAATGCTCCTGCATCAATGGGCCAAAGATAAAGAGGAGACAGGAAAATGTGACCCTATCATAGCTCTAAATATCAAGTGGAGGGAACAAAATCATGCATCTAGACTATAACAAGATGTCTCAAAGGAAGGAATTACAACACAAGTGAGTTGTATTCTATTGCATACCTAACTTAGGTGGAAAGTCTTAAAAACAATTTATTGGTTGTCAATTTTTATGTTTGTCAATCATTTTTAACAAAATGGTAGTAAAAATCATAGATAAGTTGTCAATTTTTTTGTGTTTATTGATAATTTTTAACAAAATGGTAGTACAAACCATATACACATAATAGGTAAATATATGACAATCACAATTCTCACCAAAAATATGTTTTTATTTAATTTCTCCTTATATAAGATTTTGAAATATTTTTAAAATTGTACAAATAAAAGTTGATTTTTTTCCAGTAACAAACCCCAAGTACTTCTCCTCTTTTCAAAAATAAAACCTAGAATAAACCCTAAATTCTTCTTAACTCAAAGTCAAAATTAAAATTAAAATTATCAACAACATCATCCAATTAATAAACTTATTTAGAATATTCAAAATAATTATCAACAACATCATCCAATTAATAAACTTAGTTAGAATATTCAAAATAATTACTTACATTAGTTAAAATGCAATTAAAAATACCAAATTATTATAAAGTAATACTTCCATACTTAATCCAAAATATGATAAAATCCAAAATATGATAAAATATTTGATATAATTTAAACAAAAATTTAAATAATATATTTTAACCATATATATATTTTTAAATACATTAAAATAAAACGCCAACATTTATTTATAAAAAATGCTATAAATTGCTTTTAAAATCTTACTCACAAAATAAAATAATTTTTTTTTTTAAGTTGTTGGCCTTCCATACATCTTTTGTTTTGTATGATTGAATTGACAACCACCCAAGCAAGTTTCATTGAAGTTGTTGATTTTTCGTCCCTGTCTCGAGATGCCCATTTATTTCTGTATTGCTATTATTGCCTTATTGTTTTTCTCTATTAGTTCCTAATAAAGTTCATAGTGGTGTGAATTGATATAATAAAGTTTATGAATTATCTTAGTTAGTTTGTTTTATAATTATTTAGTTTGTTTAAAATTTTTATTTATGTGTTCAAAAATATTTAAGATAAACATTTTTAAATCACTGTAGTTTTAATGAGTTACAACATTAGGGAGGTTGATATTGTAATACATAATATTTTGAAATTGAGATCTAATTTGGGTATACACGAGACATTGTAAGAGAAAGTGTTTTTCATCTTCAACCTTCTTAGTGTCACAAAGATTGCAAATTCTTTCAACCCATGGTGTTTTATGAATTTTCCAACACCTTATTTCACTAGAGAGTTTGTTCTTATTTTAACAATGTTGATTTTCTTCTTAACGCTTATTAAAACATATATATACTTTTGATATTCTAGATTAGGGTTGATCAACTCTCTGTCGTATCTTAATTTTCTCTTATGCTCTAATTATTTATTGCACCGCAATTTCTCCTTAAATTTAGATGTAATAATATTTTTAATATTATCATTATTCTCAAGAGTGATCTCTTTCTCTATACCCTAATGATTAAGCGGAGACTTGGCATCTTTATTCCGCCCTCGCTTGAGTCACAAGTGGTTTTGATTGGAGTTTGCAACAACTTCAGGAGTCTTTTTTTCTTCCATGTTGTTTATCTTGTTCTTGTACATTAAGTACCTAGTCACTGCCATGATCTCAATGGGGGAAAGATTTGGTTTTATGAGGAGGATAAGATAGGGTGTATTGCCTTTAATTTTAAGATTATAAGTTATAAAACGTATTTTTATTTGCTATATCTTTCTCCATGATTCTCTAGAGATACTGCAACAACTCACAACCATATAAGATAATAGGAGTGACAAGAGTCTTGAAGAGGAATTTCTTCTTATCCCAAAGCCAAAGGTCCACTGATTTACAATTATTTTCAAGCCCGTAATAAGCTTTCCACCCTCCATTTATCCTTTTCTCGATGCTATAGTTTTAGTTAAGCTTGTGATGAAGATCGATTCCAAGATATTTGTATGAAGTCACTTCCTCCAAGATGTTATTGTCATACATGAAGTTACTGTAAGTGATCTTTTTGGATTTGATTTCCATAACCTTAGTTTTGTTAGTGTTAACAGTCATACCCATACTACAACAAAAGTCCTTGAGGATTTTTAGTTGTTTGTCGAGATCATGAGAAATCATTTCCATAAAAACAATGCCATCAACATAAAAAAGAAAGATGATGGTTATTCCATCTAGAGACATTCCAACACATCCTGCTTCTTCCAAACAACTATCAAACTTGTAGATGTATATCCCAAAAAGGGCGAGGGATAGGGGAGAACATTGCTTAATTCCTTTATTACAATTAATTTCTTTTGACTATCCCTCAATGTTCCTAAACTTGGCAATAACATTCTTGTACAACCTTATCACAACAACTCTCAACTTGAAAGGAACTTTTAGTTTTTCTAATCTATTCCAAATGTTAGTTCTAGACACTACAACAAATACTTTTCTAAAGTCAATGAAACACCACATGATATTAGTTTTATTATTGTGGCACTCCTCCATTATGATCCTAAGCATAACAAAGTGATCCACAATGGAACAATAACTCTTAAATCCAGCTAGACCTTTAGCTCTTTTTCCATGACTTTCTAGCCATATGTTAATCTTCTTTTTCAAAATAATTCTATATAACTTAGTTAAAAGGGGGCTAATTATAATGGTCTTATAATTAGAGAGATTGTTTTTATCCCCACTTTTTAAAAGAGAAATAATGAGGTTTTGAGTCCAAATTTTAAGGAAACCCTTCTGAATTGCTAAATTAAAGAACTCATGAATGTAAGAGATGAGGGTAGGTCTTCCAATTAAAAGTACCAAATTATTGTAAAATTATACCTTTTTTTTAAGTAAGTTTTTGTATTATAAGTTATCTTTCAAATCCACAATATACATAACTATCTGTCAGAGAATAGAGTCTTTTGGTCTGCATTTCCCAGATGGGAAACCAATACAACTAGATGTTAAAAATAAGCCAGTTCCTAGCATTTAAATACTTGCAGTAGTCAAAACACAACTTCCTATGCACTCTATGTTGTCTACAAGCCTTGGTGCCATGCACGACTATCACACAAATTAAGTAAAACCTTGCCGTCAACAGAATCCTAAAAGAAGAACCTGAAAACAAAGGCTTCATTTTGAATCTGTAGCCGGGTAATCAATCGTCCCTGTGTCGCTTGTCGCCAGATCCTTTACTACCGCTGCAGTCGAAGGAGCCAAAGAGTGGTTGAGAAGAGCAAATAATAGAGCTTCCAACTGTTCTTCATGTCGATCCTTGAGCTCAGTCATGAACTGTAAATGCGCCAAGTCGTGCCAGACTTCGAAAATCAATCCTTACAGAATATCCATTGATGCCAGGAGCCGAGAGTAGTAGCCACAGGTGCAACAAATGGCGGATGGGGTTGAGAGGGGGTCATCGCCGAGGGGATGGAGGTGGCGCTAGGTTGGGAAGCAACCCGAGGAGTCGCAGGAGAGCTGGAGGGATGAGAGGTGGAAGGCATGTCCTATATGGCGCCATGTACAAAGCCCATATAATTCCCTTGGTTGTCGAACAGTTCCACTCGATAGGCCCATGGAGAAGACAGAGGAGCGAGGCTATGCAAACCAGAGGAGGATGAGGNATGTTGTTGGCTGAGGTTTTGACGGACTGTTCTCCTGTAAGTTTGATACCAGGCCAGACCCCTTTTTGGATTTTTGCGCAACCTCGACATAACCAGGAGGGGGAGGTGGAGGAAGAGAACCTGCAAATATGAAATCAAGAGCCAAGAGGGAGAGTCGGGCGGAGAAATGAAACAAATGAAATGCACAACAGAGGCAATTGAGTCTGGAAGGCGATGGAGGAACAAAAGCCCTGTATCAGTGTAAAGAAGCTAGAGGAAGTGACATGATAGGCTTCTCGCAAGATCCATTGCCATTATTGCGATAGGGGAAATGACACGTTGAAGCACTTGGAACGTGTACTCGTCGGAGAAAATGAGCAGCAAAGTGTAAATGCGATGCATTATATCGCAGGGGGTGACAACCATAGTGCGGGGCACATTGCCTTCCAATGCCAGTTGCCTCGCCCACCTCCCTCGTGTCCAATATCAAGCGAATTACACCCCATCCGAAAAATTGTAATGTCTATTTATTTCTGTTTATCTATTTATATCCATTTATTTTTTATGGTTACCTTTTTCTTTTTCCATCTAAGCTTCTAATTATGTTTTTTAGTTTATTAATGTCCATTTATTTCTTTATTGCTTATTATTGGTTTTTTTGTTTATTAATGACCAAAACCACTACGATGTAGGAGTGAATTGACATACACTAACACATTTTCAATAAATATTTTTTTTTATCTTTTTTTATTATTTTCTCACAAAAATTGCATAGTTGTATAAGTCAATTGATATGCATTCAGTTTTCAATAATCAATTTTTCTTATTATATTTTTATAAAAATCATCGAATACTAGATAATAATCTATTTTTCTTAATAAATTTTTATAAAAATTATTAAATAGTAAAAATAAATTATATACACTAAGAAAAAATAAAAAATAAAAAACATTTTCTTTAAAAATATTTTACATAAATTTACATTAAATTTTAATTTCAAAATATTTAAATAAAATTACAATTTTTTTTTACAATATAATAATATAATACTCAAACATGATCGTTATAAAGTTTATTATTCGTTATAAAATTTATGAACTATTTTTATTTTTAATGGTGATTGCTATCATAATTTTTTACCACCAATGTATATATTATTTTAACAAATATTCTTTGTTTGTCATTAGTTTTAGTTTTTAATGTGGTTAAAAAATATTTTCTATATAATTTCTGGTTATATAGAGGATATTTTTCATCATATAAGACTCAACCGTGGTCGTTCTAAATCGTCGTTATAAAGTTTATGAATTATACGGTTATAAAGTTTATGAATTATACGGTGGTTGTTACGACAATTTTTTACAACTTTTTACCCCTTGCACATATATACCAGCATAGCAGTTAAATAGTTGCTAGTTAACGTCGAAAGGTTGATAAGATGAAACGAATCCTTAAAATAATATATTAAATTTTATTGTTGATTAACAAATAAACTATTGCGCTTCATTTATCTGGTGTTAATATTTTAATTTCTGTTAATCACTTAAGTGACAATCAGTTAGCTATCAAAGTAATTTTTAAATATGATTAGGTAAATGCTAAAAAGTAAACACATACACAGATGTTTTTATAATAGCTAGGAAGTTAATGATTGAAATCACAGCCATTTATTTTGTGTGACTACTAAGAATATTCTAGCCATATTTTTTTTTTTGTAAGTAAGGGGTAAGATTATATTAAGATTTTTCGAAAGTCTGAAACATCTGACCAGAATACAGCTAGGTTCAGGCTACAGTTGCTGGACTGCCCCAACATGGGGAAACCAGTCCAACTAGCCCTGCCAGTTCCTTGAGAAAACAAGTCTAAACTTAAACTATCATCAAAAGAAAGAGCATTATTTGTCTTATCATGTCTAGTAGCTAAGTGAACAGGCATACATTAAAATTAGACCGTTGGCTTGTAGCTAGGCCAGGTGGCAGGGAGGTCGCCTGGCCAAGGCTCTTCCTCGATGTACGTGACGCCATAGTCCCATTGTTCATCAGCTTCGTTGATGCTTGCAGGGTCCTTGCTGTCGTCCCTGCGCTCCTTTTGCTTCCATCCTGCTGCCTCTGAAGTCTGCGTGTTGGTCTGTGCCGCTTCGGTAGTGTCCTCGGGGTGCTCTGTGGGACGGGTGTCTTCCGGGGCGGAGAACAGGGCCTCATGCATAGAGGAGAGAATGTGCATGAAACTGGCCACCTTCCCCTCCGTTTCTTGGAAGCGATACTGTAAATCCGTGATCTCTTGCCGAAGCTCGAATACCAAATCCTGTAAGATGGCCAGGCTCTCTGTGAACTGGATTCTGTCAATGTTCTCCGGGTAGCAAGGACCTGCCCGCTTGGGTGCCGTGTGAGGAGAAGGATGATCGCCCAGGTTGTCCTGAGGGCCGCCTGGAGGCTTTGAGCTGGAAGGAAGCTCTGTTGGATCATGAGAAAGACGCAGAATTGAGATAGGTGTGTGYGAGATGATAGCCATGGAGCTAAGCTGCGGGGCGCGCAGTGAGACAGGGATGGTCGTGGCATGCCGTGGAGGGGAGGAATCACCGGAGGTTGAATCAGAGGACGTTACTAGAGGTCTCCGAGGCTTCCAAGGGGAGCCTCGCTTTGGTCTGCCCCGGGGTCGAGGTCGTGGCATGGCGAACTTAGTGCAGCGAGCCAAGAGAAAGAGAAGCACTGGGTGAAGTGAGCAAACCAGGAGTGGGTTGTGTCGGCGATGGGGCGCAGGGGTCGACCTTTGCTGCACAGGGAAGGGCTCTACTGCCTGTAGACAGAGGTGAATTCCAAACAATACAAGCGAATCCATTGAAATTTGCGGTGAGGAGGAGAGGTCTGGTGCGTTAATGCGCCTTCGCATCGAATTAAACTTGCCATTAAACACTGGGTATGTTGATGGGCTGCGGCACAAGCCCATCACATGGCCCCATGCCACGCCGCCCTTCGTGCTCGTGCAAATATCGCCACATCGGCCGCTTTGACACCCCATCCGGGGAATATTCTAGCCATATTTAATCTTGTCCATAGAAAACTTATTAAGCACTAAACCCCTATTAAATCTGTCCATTATCAATAGGTGTATGCCTTTCGGCGTAATTACCCTACACATTTCTTTTACTGGATTATTTTAGACTACCACTATGCTCCGTGCATTTCTTTATTAATGCTTGCCAATGCAAAACTATACTTTTTTTTACTAGTCAATCTTTTTTTTTTTAACTTAGAATTAGTTGGGTTCAATTAAAACCATTTAATCTGAGTTTTGAAAAATTAGAAAATTAAACCACATTTAAAAAAATTCAAATATATTTTTAACTTTTTATTAATTTTTTAATCCATGAAAAAGGTAGGGATAAAGTACGAAGGGGAAGTAATAAGTATGATATTTATATAAAATATAATTTAACAAAGTAAAATATTAAGTGTAGAAGTGTACGAGTTTTATATAGTATTAAGTGTGCACATTGAGTATTTAAGGATACATTGTTTACTCTTAAGGTATTTTAGATTAAATAGTATATATCTTAGTTCATACATCATTAATTACTCTATTATGGGGTGTATATTGTTTTTTTTTTTTTTTTGGGATAGAACCATAGCATCATTATCATGAGCAATTAGTATATTGAATGAATTTTATGAATTCATTTTCAAAGAATGTTACTATAAACAATAACATTAAACGCAATAATTTCATTTACTTTTACATCATTGTTCGCTCTTTCTATTGAAAAAAACCATTGTTGGCTCTTTTCCATCAAAGAAATAATTGAGAAGTTGTTAAATTTTAGGAATACAAGGACTACCACCCACACTTTTCTCCATTAGAATCTTGTAAAGATACATTTTTCTGGATTCTGTAATTAATACTTTGATTTCGACTTTTAGGGAGACTAACAACCTTATTCCCTTACACAAGTTTTTGGGCTTGGAAGCCTTTCAGGGTAAAGTGGTCAGTGATAACATTTAGAATTCAACAAGTGTGGGGGAAGATCAGGGGAAGGTTGTAGCTTGGTCGCGGGGTTTGGGTTTAGAGGTCTCACTAATCAAAACTCGGAGCGCCCGAAAGAAGCTAGGGAAAACTCCTTTTGCTACTGACCAACATTCAGTTTCTACTCTTGATATGGGGGCGCTTAGAGGCATGAAATCCCTTGCAAGGAATAAATCATGATCCTCCTCTCCCTGAACATCAGAGGGGTGGGAGGCCCCCTAAAACTTCCATCCATGCGTAGACTCCTTTCTACTTCCCCTAAAATTGTCATCCATGCGTAGACTCCTTTCTACTTCAAACTAGGACATTATCTTTTTCCAAGAGACCATAGTTGCTGAGGAGAATGCTAGAAAGTTCATGAACTCTTTATGTCCTAACTGGTTGACTTGTGCAGTCAGTTCTGTAGGGAAGTCGGGTGGACTTCTGGTGTCTTGGAAGAAAATTGTGTTTGAGTTGCAACCTTTTCTGAGTGTTGGTGGGATCTTATTGATAGGTTTCCGTCTTCCTAATAAAATAAGGATGTGCTTTTTAAATGTTTATGGCCCGTGCATCGGACGTAGACAATTTTGGGAAGAGGTGGAAGAAAATGGCTTGCTCGCTTAGGGTGATCTCATTCTTGCAGGGGAGTTGAACTTATCTACTAGTTTAGATGAAGTGTGTGGGGGGGGCGGCCTTATTAGATCCACTGGCGACATTTTTCAAAGAACTCTTTTCAAATAATCATTTGGTGGATATTGCGCCTGCGGAGGTGTTGCCAACATGGCGAAATGGTAGAAGTTGGGTGGACGAGATACAAAAGAGATTAGATAGGGTGTATGTCTCATAATCCACTCTTAATGAGTTAGCCAAATACAGATCGTGGGTGGAATTCCCTTTTATTTTCGACCATGCACCTGTGCTCTTCCAATTGGATTATGGTTATAAGCTTGTAGCTTATCCGTTTAAATTTAATCCATCTTGTTTGAAAGACGAGTCATTTAGTGATTTAGTTCGGGAAGTGTGAATTACTCATCAAGGTTTTGAGGAGGAAGGAGCTCAAACAAGAATGGCCAGGAAGATCAATAAGATTAAATCTCGAGTGAATATTTGGATAGTCGAAAGGAAACAAAAGGAATTATGATATTTTGAAAAAATAGAAGCAGAGATTGCCCACCTTATCAAAAAAAGTTTAGATAATGATCACAATTTTGATCCTGGCTCATGACTGAAATTAATTGTATCTGAATGAAACAATTTACTGTTGGCTGAGGAGGAACGATGGTGTCAAAAGAATAGGGCCACGTGGATTTAGTGCGGGGACAAAAATACAATTTTTTTCCATCGTTTTGTCAGTTATAGAAGAAATAGGAAACATTTGTTGGAGGTAAAGGATGAGTCTGATTAGGTACACTATGGACATGAGGCTATAAAGGCTGAAGCGTTGAGATTCTTCAGATCTTTCTATCAGGACATGACGTAAAATACGATCGAGGAACATATTGCATTTGTGCGACTTTTTCCTAGAATGGTCTTCGAGGAGGAAGTTCTTTTACTTGAGAAGCCTTGTTCTATTGAGGAAGTTTTAGATGTTCTAAAGGGTTTCACCAAAGACAAAAGTATTGGTCCCGATGGGTGGAATGTTGAGTTCTTTTTACATTTTTATGATCCGGTTGCAAAAGATCTACTGGAGGCTGTCGAGGAATCTCGTCTTTCTAGAGAGGTGAACAAATCATTGAACTTGACTTTCATTGCTCTTATTCCAAAAGTCAATGGTCCTGCTACTTTTGGGGATTTTCATCTGATTGCTCTGTGCAATCTCTGTTACAAGATTATAGCGAAAATTATTGCCAAGCGAATCAGACCTATTATGTCCTGCACTTTATTAGAGGAGCAATTCGGTTTCTTAAAAGGAAGGAAAATTACCGATGCCATTGGAACTACACAGGAGTGCTTTCATAGCATCAAAGAGAAGAAATTACAAGCCTTAATTCTTAAGATTGACTTAAAGAAAGATTATGACAATATAAGCTAGGATTTTGTCAGGTTGAATCTACTTCAATGTGGATTCGGTCTACCGACGACTAAGTGGATCATGGGCTGTGTCACTTCAACAACTTTTTCAATTTTAATTAATGGTGAGCCGACAGATTTCTTTAATAGTGGAAAAGGGATTAGATAGGGATGCCCACTGTCACTCTTGCTATTCATTTTAGTAATGGAAGGCTTGAGTCTGGTACTCAAAAGAAGCCAAGATGAAGGTTTAGTGACAAGTATTAAGGTTTCAAGGATAATCATGATCGCCCATCTTCTTTTCGTCGATGACATCCTTATAATGACTAAAGCCTCTATCACAAAATGGAAGGAGAGAAAAAAAGGGTATTTACTGTTTTTTGCAGTGCAACAGGACTCTTGATAAATGCGCAAAAAACCTATTTCCTTCATTATGGAGTCCAACAACAAGTCATGGATACATTAAAATCTTCTTTTCTTTACACTTTTTCTGATCTTACTGAAGGCTTCGGGTATCTTGGTTATTATTTAAAAATTGACAAGTACAAAGTGGAGGACTGGCATTGGCTTATCGCAAAATTTGAAAAGAAGATAAGCCATTGGTACAATAGATGGCTATCTATTGGTGGATGTTTAGTCTTAATCAAGGCCGTCTTAGAAATCCAACCAGTTTACTGGTTGACATTGGCTAATCTGCCGTCCTTGGTGCTAGACATAATTTGTCAATTGGTCTTTAGTTTTCTTTGGTCTGGAAGTACAAAAATGAAGATATTTCATATGTGTAATTGGCAGCTCATTACACATCGAAAAATTCACGGGGGCTGGGGTATGAGAAATATTTTCAGCTTTAGTAGAGCTATGGCGGCGAATACTATTTGGAGGGCATTGATGTTGGAAGGTTTGCAGCACAGAGTCTTAAAAGACAAATATTTTCCTTTTGTATTTGTTGCGTGATGGCTTCGAATAGTTTCTGTGATGGGGGGGAAAGGATCTCAGTCTTGGAAATATTTACTAAAGTCATTACACATTATCTTGCACTAGATAGCTTGGTGCCTAGGGACAAGTGATTCCATTTTGATTGGAAAAGACCAAATATTGGGTATGGGGTATGCAACCATCCTGTCTAATGTTCTAATCTCAACTCTAAATTAGAAAGGAGTGCATTATTTATATCAGGCCAGTTGTGAGCCTCGTCCGGGAATGATATGCTCCAATTGGTTCACAAGTGATGAATTGGAATTAGAGGGGAATTTAGCTCATGAATGGTATACTTGATCCGGATTATTTTCGGCACGAAATGAGAGCGGAGATATAATAAAGAAATGCACAGAGATATTGCAGATATTCAATAATATAACAGAAATGTATCAGAGATGCAACCATAAACATAGATATATAGTAATACACGATTTCTATTAATCAGAG
The DNA here is from genome assembly GCA_032191745.1 of Picea mariana. NCBI lineage: Eukaryota > Viridiplantae > Streptophyta > Pinopsida > Pinales > Pinaceae > Picea > Picea mariana. The sequence goes on along the minus strand of JASDQU010012849.1, from coordinate 214,150 downwards.
AAATGTACAGAGACTGTAAAATACAGAGTGAAAGACTCGCTAGAATGGTGGCAGCTTATCTCTGAGAAGAGATATGATAGCTACTCGCATTCGCAAGAAGATGATTACAATGAGGCTCGGAAGGCCTTTTTACAATAGACAGGAATGCCA
>JASDQU010012849.1:191277-213950 GCA_032191745.1 Picea mariana | reverse complement strand
TCGGAAGGCCTTTTTACAATAGACAGGAATGCCAAAAGTCCTAGACATCCAAAAACCTAACCCTAGGAGATGAAGCGCCAAAAGTCATGTGGGCCCCGTTTGGGTAAGTTGGTGCATCAACTTCTCGGGGTCGTAACTTTTGCATACGATCTCCGTTTTAGGCGTGTGATAGCTCATTGGAAAGGTATTGTCGAGAAGATTCATTTTGGGGGCTCAATCATGCCTTCGGCTATCATTGAGAACCTTGATCTTGAAAAACCTTCATTTGGACCCTCAAAATGGCCCCGGAAGTTAAAACCTGCTAAAAATAGTAAATTGCCAAAATGGCCAGAAAACTATTTCGAGCCATTTGGAAAAGGTGGATGGCCACTGATATCCACATGGATCAATACTTTTCGTTGTGCTCTCATAAATTCTAGTGTACAACTGCAAGCGAGGCCGAATGAACTTAAATGGACGGGTGGCGACTCTTCGGGACTGATATTTGTCAAAAATGTTTATGAGGCTACTGAAGCAAAGATCTGTAATTTTGTGATTGGAGGTTGGAGGACTTACAACTCAGAGTTTTTAATGGCCCGCGTTATTGCTTTTTATGCAGGAAGAACAAGGAAAATGTGCAACAACTATTTGTAGAGTGCTCTTTCATGATTGAAGTCTGGGATAGGGTAAAAATGACCTTAAAACTTTCTAGGGCGTGGGATGGAAACTCTGTAGTGGAATGCTTTAAAAATTGGAAATCACTCTGTAGTGGGCTGGGGTCTGAGAAATATTTTCAGCTTTTGTAGAGCTATGGCAGCGAATACTATTTCGAGGGAATTGATGTTGGAAGGCTTGCGGCACCGCGTCTTAAAAGACAAATATTTTCCTTTTGTATCTATTGCGCGATGGGTTCGAACGGTTTCTGTGATGGGGAGAAAAGGCTCTCAGTATTGGAAATATCTACTAAAGTCATTACACATTATCCTGCACTGGATAGCTTGGTGCCTGGGGAGGGGTGATTCCATTTTGATTGGCAAAGACCAAATACTGGGTATGGGGGATGCGGCCATCCTATTTGATGTTATGATCTCAACTCTAAATCATAAAGGAGTACATTATTTACATCAGGCCAGTTGTGAGCCTCAGAATGATATGTTCCAACTGGTTCACAAGTGATGAATTGGAATTAGAGGGGCATTTAGCTCATGAATGGTAGAATTTTCATTGCGCTCTCATAAATTCTGGTGTACAACTGTAAGCGAGGCCGGGCAAACTTAAATGGACGGGTGGCGACTCTTCAAGACTGATATTTGTCAAAACATTTTATGAGGCTACTAAAGAAAAGATCTAGAATTTGTGATTGGAGGTTGGAGGAAGTCACTATGGTCTTGGGACTATCCATTGAAAATAAATCTCTTTATTTGGCTGGTTGCTGAGAATAAAATTCTCACCTGGGTGAACTTACAACTCAGAGGTTTTAATGGCCCGATTTATTGCTTTTTATGTAGGAAGAGAAAGGAAACTACGCAACAACTGTTTGTAGAGTGATCTTTCACGATTGAAGTTTGGGATAGGGTAAAAACGACCTTAAAACTTTCTAGGGCGTGGGATGGAAACTCTGTAGTGGAATGCTTTAAAAATTGGAAAACACACATTTTTTTATATCCAACCTTGTCGGCCTTCATCTACTGGTATATATGGTTGGAAAGAAATTTCGCAATCTTTGAAGATGGATTTCCCTCCTTTCAGAAGGTGGCATTACAGTCCTTATTTTCCATGGGAGATTACAAATCTCTTTTGAAACCTCCAACACCAAGGGTGGTGCTTCCTCTTCCTCCAGTTGGTGGCATTGTTGGTTGGTTTGATGGGGCTGCTCATATTTTGGGTCAAAAAAGTGGGGCTGGAGGGGTTATAAGGATTAGCGAACACCGATATTATAAATGGATCTTTAACTGTGGACCTGGCACTAATACTAGAGTGAAGCTTTTGGGAGAATGGGCTCTTCTTACTTTGTCTTCTCGGATTTCAATCTCAGAGCTTCTTGTTCAGGGGGATTCAAAGATCGTCATTGATTGGATGCGGGGAAAAGTTTGCCTTTAAGTGGTCTCTCTAGAGTGTTGGAAGGAAATGATCATAGAAATTTTCAAGCTTTTCCAAAAACTCACCTTCACACATGTGTACATAGAAGAAAACAAAGAGGTGGATAGCCTATCAAAACAGGCGCTCCAAAAGGTTCCCGAAAAATAGTCTATTATTTTTGTGAAGAGGATCATGAGGGTCCTCATTTTTTTTTAGAAATTTTCTAGAAGTATTGGGGTCTATTAAAGCTCTTGTTGGGGTTCTTTTTAGTCATGTTTCTGGATTAAAGATCTTGTTGGGGTTTTTTTAGTCATTTTTCTAGCTGTGGGGATATGCCTTCATTGGATGTTTTGGCATTTGATGATGTTTATATTGTATAAGAATAGTTTATATTTAATATAAATATAAAGAGAAATTTTATGTGGAAAAAAAAAAGTGTTGGTAAGAGATGGAAGAAAAAGAACTTGGAAAAAAAAGGAAAAATCGAGGGTAGAGATTTATCTAACTAGTAAGGATGAACCTTTTGGGGTTCACCAAGAAACCACTGATTGAAATTCTTCTCTCTTTATGGCGAGAGAGATGTTTCGAATTGAACTTAAGATAGCCTTTAATATATCTTAATTTCTCATAAAAAATAAATAGTGCAATCCTTTTCTCCCCCATGACCTATCATTAAGCCTAATCCCACAATTGTATACCCTCTAGCTATCAACCCTTCCCCATCCTCCATAATTACCAAAGATAATATATTGGCCGCCATGAATGAAAATGAAGTGGTAAAGGAGTATTCCATGATGCAGTTACTATTGTTTACAATTGTGTATCACCTATTGATACAATGCATTCATTCAATTCAAGTGGTACACTCGTTTAATTTAATGCACATTTTAGAGTCAATTGTGTGTACCTTATGATCTATTAGGGCATCTTGCCCTTCAGTCAATGTCTCTGCATCAAGTCCTACACAAGAGCAATCATCAAGGACTTTTCCTTGGAGCAAGATATTTTCTTCTAGAAATTTGGAGTGGCTATGGAGAAGATGAGTCAACTGAGTGTGTTGTTAGGCTTCAAGGGGGGAGATTAGGCACAAGCTCTTCATCCTACATGTATCATTGAAAGATGCAAAAGAAATCCTAGAATCTTATGTGTATTATACAACTTAGTATTGAAGAGACTGCAACATCGGTCTTTTTATAATGTCCATATCATATGTCAATGCAATATAATATGTTATAAAAAACTAAAAATATAGTAAGAATAATTTTAATGTGGGATAAATAATAATCATTCACAAATATTTAATATATAAAAATATCATCATAAAAATGAAAACATGAATATGAGGAAACCAAAACAATTATATTTCACACCATTCATAGTATTTTGAACCAACCCATATAATGCAGTAATAATAAATCTAATGTAGACTAAACAATAACCCCCCCCACACACATGAAATCAAATTTATTGTTGGAAGATGAGGAGACTAAAACAATTTTATTTGGCACCAATTCATCGCTATTTTTTTTATCAACTGATATAATATGTTATGAAAAACTAAAAATATAGTAATAATAAATCTAATATGGGATGAATAATAATCTCTCTCTCGCTCTCTCTCTCTCTCTCTCTCTCTCNTGAAATCAAAACAACTATTGGAAGATGAGGAAATAAAATCAATTCTATTTGGAACCATTTCTCATTAATTTTTTTATCAACCCACATAGTTAATTACGAGTTGTATGATACCAATGATTAACACACACACACACACACACACACACACACACACACACACATGTAGATCCACCTTAATTCAAGATATTTTAAGCATTGAGAGATTTGCATCTCAATTATTATTTTTATCTCTCTCCGTCTTTAATAGATATAGAGTTAAAATGGATATATGGTGGTATGAATCCAAGTCAAATTGAACTATGGAAATTTTCAAAATCTAAGTGAAGATCACATTTCCAAAATTGACTTTGTTGGATTACTGAGAGGGGGGGTGAATCAATAATAGAGCAATTATAATCCTTTTTAAACCAAAAAATCCAAGTGTTATATCAATGTAGAATTATCATCCAATAATGAGCAATGAACAAATGAACAATCATACACATACACAGTACACAGGTGTTTTACGTGGAAACCCAAAGAGGGAGAAAACCACATAATGCTTTTTCTTATATGTCTTGAAGAATTACATTTATTGGAAGCACCAACTTCCTTTTTTTTTCTAGCTGCAACTGGAAGGAGGCTCCAACCCCCTAGTTTCTTAGGCTACAACCTAAGGGAAGCTCCAACTCCCCAATTCTTTGGCTACAACCAGAAGGAGGCTACAACCCCCTATGCTCTCTGAATACAACCGGAAGGTGGCTACAACCACTTGTCCTTGCCCCATCCAACCGCTCTGAAGTAGAAGTAGAATGATGGAACCGCTGTCACATTATCACTGTGAGATATATTGTTATAAACTTGTACCAATAAACCTGAACCATGCATCAACCTGTACCTTAGCCTGTAATTAACCTGTACCATAAACAAGTGCATCAACCATGCACCAACCTGTACCAAACAACCTATAATCAACCTGTACCATAAGCAAGTGCAACCAACCATGTACAAGGTATGTACCAATCATGTGTCAAATACTCATCAACTATGACTCATCAATATGTACCAACACCATCAACTATACACCTCATTTATGTGCCAACTCATCAACTACTTGTCTCAACCATGTACACAACATGTACCTTAACCAAAAGCCCTCATCAATTTCATCATCCAAATATGATTTGTAACTCTGTAATAGACCTGGTGTATATGATCACATACCTGCAAACCTTCCTTAACTTTAACAAAAAGAGACTAGCATTTTCATCAAACTTTTCTTTAGTCTCACGTGAGTAGTTTTGGATTAGTCAACAACCCTAACTTGAAATAATCATAACTTTGTACCTATAATAAATAAATATATGAAAATGATACAAAATGTTTTTCAATGTGTTTTATGAAATTCCTTCAGGTTTCACTACTTGGAACCTCTCAGAAAAGGAGTTATAGCAAAAATGGCATACTTTGCTAAATTCTAGATTATTCTAGAGAGCGACCTTGTAGAGAGTGCCTCGCATGGAATATTTGTTGAATAGAGATGAAATTATTACACAACATACCAAATACTTTACTCTAACCAACACATTTTGTCTTACTTAATTTTGATATGTTATGAATAAGTTATGACTTTTTCCCCGAAACACCTGTTTTAGACTAGTTTTAGGACTAGCCACAAACCCTATTTTCCACAGAGTGTAACTCCAAAAATACAACGACCCACTAGTTGAATTTTTCAAAACATATACTTGGATATGTTTCCTCAATAGAATAGAAATTTAGCAGTCTGAATCATTCTATAAAAAACGTTATTGCGAATATGGTGAGATGACCTGTAAATAACATACCTTAGAAAACATCATCAAAAGAATTTATCCTTCCTTGAATTCTAGCCTTCTTTTCTTCATCTTCCCTCAGAAATCAGGCTTATATATCCTTTGGTTACGTTAGACACTTATATATATTCAATATTCTCAAGTTTCATCTAAAATGAGAGATCCTTGCCTCTTATTTATACTCTCCAAGTAGCTTCCTTAAAAACATCTTCTAGGTCACTTTGCCCACTTTCCTTATTTTAGGGTTAACCCACTTCTAATTTCTCCATTAAATTTATTATTTAAATATTTTATTTTGTATTCCCTTTGAATTATAGTACACTCATCACTTCACTTTATTATTTACCTTCTAAAATCTCTTAAACCACTTTGACTAGTTTGACCTTTTGGGGCATCTAGATGACATATGAGGGTCCTCCAACTTTGTAAGGCCATAACTCTCAAACCGTGAGGAGTTATGTGACGTTCCACATACCACCAGAAATGGAATGAAATGTACTATCCATATAGAATAGTGTTACTTAAAAATATATAAAACCCATAACCTTATCCATCAAACAAACCTGGGTCCATTACCCAAACCTAGGTTCTCCAACTTCTTATGGCCATAACTCTCTAACCGTGAGGATTTATGTGAAATTCTCATACCACTGGAAATGAAATGACAAGAACTATCCATATAGTATAGTTTCACTAAAAAAATCACTGAACTTCATCTCATTATTTCATAAATAATAATGGGTTCTCTAACTGTACTTCTAGGATAACTCAATTCGCAAAGCGTCTTCCTGTGACATATTTCACCATAAGGGGACCACTTTGGAGTTCATCCTTTGTGCTATCAGTATTTCTTCAAGGGTTGAAATCAATGACAACCAACCTTAATAAAAAATCTCCCCCTTTCGCATCGATGAGAACACTCTGATGAAAAAATGAAATTATGTCATGCAATATTGAATTCATATCACTCATGCTCCCCCTGGAAACATGTCTCTGTCCTCTGCATCTCTGTGACCATTTCTCCCCCTGGAATGATGCCTCTGTCCTCTGCATCTGATGAATCTCTCCCCATTCGTTATCAATGGCAAAGGTATCTTTCCATCCAGGGTTGCTCCCCCTGACTGAACTGTCCTCTTTATGGTGCTTCCTCGTCTACATATAAGACATATAAGATAAGCATGCAAAAGAATTCATTTTGGAGTATAAATAACTCCGAGTCTCTGGAAAATATACTCAAAGGCTTCCTGTGGAAGTGGTTTTTTAAAAATGTCTGCCACTTGTTCTTTTGTTCCCACATACTCAACTCTGACGTTCTTTTCTGTAACTTTTTCTCATAGAAAGTGATATTTGATTGGAATGTGATTTGTCTTGGAGTGCATCACCGGGTTCTTTGAGATACTGATGGAGCTTGTATTATCATAATAGATTGGAATGGGCTCATTATACTCAACCTGTATATCTATCAAATTTTATTTCATCCAAAGAAACTGTGTACAACATGTTGTTGCTGCAATATACGCTGCCTCAGCTGTAGATAGAGATACTGATGATTGATTCTTGCTTAGCCATGATACTAAACACTCACCCAAGTAGAATGTTTCTCCACTGGTGCTTTGTCAGTCATCAATACAAATTGTCCAATCTTCATCTGTGTAGGCAATAAGAGATATATCATTTACTTTTGTATACCATAATCCAAACTCTTTTGTTTCTTTGAGATATCTAGAAATTCTCTTCACTGCTAATACATATGATTCCTTTGGTGTTGCTTGAAATCATGCCACCTGTCCAACTGCCCGCATAACATCTGGTCTGGATGTTGTCACATATAGTAGGCTGTCAATGATTCACCTATATTGCCTCTGATCTATAGACTTTGAATCATCATCTTTGCTTAACTTGCAACCGGTTTGCATGGGAGTGATAATTGGTTTGCAATATTCCATTCCGAACCTATTTAACATTTCTCTGATATACTTGGTTTGAGAAATAAAAATTCCTTGGTTTCTTTGATGTATCTAAAGTCCCAGAAAGAAGGATATCTCTCCAAGTAATGACATTTCAAATTCATTCTGCATATCCTTTGCAAATTTCTGGCTTAACCTGTCATCAACACTACCAAAAATAATATCATCAACATAAAATTCAATTAATAAAATATTACCTTGACTTACCTTGATGTAGAGGTTGTTGTTTGCACTTCCTTTTCTGAACCCTGCCTTTTGTAGATATTTATCTAGTCTAGAGTACCATGCTCTAGGATCCTGTTTTAGACCATACACAACCTTCTTTAATTTTCACACATAGTCTGCATTCTCTGACAACTGAAATCCTTCTGGTTGTTCAATGTAGACTTCTTCTTCAAGTTCCCCATTCAGAAAAATTGATTTTATGTCCATATGATACACTTTAATATTTTTGGAGCATGCATAAGCTAAAAGCAAACAGATTGCTTCCATTCTGGAAACTGGGGAAAATGTCTCTTCAAAGTCGATTCCTTCAATTTATGCATATCCTTTACATACCAATCTAGCTTTGTTCCTTGTAACCTGTCCATCTTCATTCAATTTATTCTTGAAACCCCATTTTGTGCTGATCACATTCTTATTCTTTGGTCTTGGAACCAATTCCCAAGTGTCATTTTTCTCTATTTGATCTGATTCTTCATCCATGGACTTATTCCAAAATTCATCCTTGTTGGCTTCTTCAAAACAGTTTGGTTCAATTGTAGATAAGAGTTCCAAGTGTGTTTGTTCTAGTGAACAGATTATTCTTCTAGTCTCAACTTCTGCATCTTTGTTTCTGATAATCTGATCAGAAGGATGATTCTTCTATACTCGTCTGCTAGGCATCTTTGGAGACACTTACTAAACTTTCTCTTCTGCTTCTATCAGATTCTCTTCATCTTCCTCTTCTACTTCTTTTTCATCTTCTGCTTCCTTTTCGAAAGGCTGTTACATTGATTCATTTTCTTCTTCCTTTGTTTTTGGTCTTCCTGTTTCATTAATTTTTACGTTGATGCTTTCCAAAAATTTGCTCAATCTCAAATTGTAACACTTGTATGCTTTCCTTGTACTTGAGTAACCAACAAGTACTCCTTTGTCCACATGAGAGTCAAACTTTCCCACTCTACCATCTTCTCTTTTGATGTATCATTTGCTTCCAAAAACTCTGAAGTGCTTCACATTTGTTGGTCTTCCTTTCCATAACTCGTAGGGAGTTTTGTCAGTGTTGTTTTTGAGAATTAATATGTTTTGAATGTGAACTGTCGTATGCACTGCCTGTGTCCAAAAGATATCTGTCAATTTGGAATCCATTAGCATTGATCGAGCCATTTCCTGTATTGTCATGTTCTTTCTTTCAACAACTCCATTTAGTCGAGGTGTCCTAGCAACGAAAAATTTCCTTTTTATTCCATGACTGTTGCAGTAGTCCATAAATTCCTTTGAAGTGAAATCTCCTCCATTATCAGATCTCAAGCATTTAATTTTTTAATCCATTTCATGTTCAACCATTTCCTTGTAGATCTTAAAGTTTTCAAAATCTTCTGACTTATTCTTGAGAAAACAAACTGGAGTCATTCTTGTATAGTCATAAATTAATACCATAAATTATTTCTCACCTTTTAAACCTTTTGTTGTATTTGTTCCAACTATATCAGTGTGCACAATTTCGAGTGGTTTTGTCGTTGAATATTCCTTTGATTTGAACCTGGTATTTGTTTTATTTCCTTGTTGACAATGCTTGCATAAAGTGTTGGTTGGTTTCGTGATCTGGGACATTTCTATGACTGCTTCTATTTTGCTGACTCCGACAAGGTTATAAAAATGTATGTGACCCATTCTTCTGTGCAATAGCCAACTTTCATCTTCCTTTCCTAGACACCACTTTTCATTTCCAATTTCACTTAACACATATATGTCGCTTGAAGTTCTTGTAGCTGTAGCAATCAATTTTCCTGAACCTTCTTTTATTATCTCGCACTTTTTTTAATCGAAAGTAACTTTATGACCTTGGTCACACATTTGACTCACACTTAGAAGATCATGTTTCATATCTTCTACTAGTAGAACATTTTCTGCCTTTGTATTCTTATTCCCAATTTCGACTGTGCCTTTTCCAATGATTTTCGATGAATCATCATTTTCAAAGGAGACTAATCCATCTCTTTCCTTTCTTAATGTAATAAACATGTCTCTATCACCTGTCATGTGTTTTGAACAATCAATGCCAACATACCAACCACGTTTCTTTCGCTTATCTTGTAGAGCGAGTGTGCATTCTTCATTGCTATGCTGATTCTGATTTCTTATCCATGTCCTTTTCTGAGGTTCCTGTCTGTGATTGTTGTTATTCAGTTGTGGTTATCTAGGAGGGACTGTCATTCTACAATCTTTGGCCATGTGTCCAAAGTTGTTACATTTGTAACATTCCACTTCAGTGCTCAAAGATTCAAACCTGTTGTAACTTCTTCTCCGTGTTTCACTAGGCCTTCTTGGATAACCCTTTTGTGTATGAATTTCAAAGTTGTTTATGTTCCTGTTGTTAGCTCTGTAATTCACAACTTTATGTCCAAAATTATTACATACATAACATAAAACAAAACATATAGTTTGATACCTGAGAGTTTAAGATCTTCTGAAAGGAGGTGGTATTATGAATCCTTCTTCTTCTTGAAGCCTATTTGTCTATTGTTGATTCTGAAATCCGAATCTTCTCGGTGGAGGAGTGTCCCTATAATCTTCCTTGTATATCTTCCTATCCCCTTTGATTGTTTCTGCATAGCTTTTTGGATATGTTTCTTACTCTGTTTTTTTGGATCTTGATCCCTTTTCTGTCTGATTGTATCTAAGTCGGGACTTGTCAAGATGAGATTTTTCACTGCTGATAATGTCATCCAAAACTTTTGAGCTATTCTGCATATTTTTCTTTTGAATATCCTTTCTTAATGTGACAATCTCTGCTTCCAAATTTCCAATGATCTTGTCCTTTTCTTCTAGCTGTTCTTTGAGTGCTTCTTCAATTCTTTTATCTTCTTCAATTTGAACCTTCAAATTTGTGATCATTTGTTCTAGTTCTTGAGTGTCTTGTTTCTTGTCTAGTTCCTCTTGTAATTTCTTCTTTTCTCTTCTGATAACTTCTATGACACACATCAATTCTTCTTGTTAGTCAACTTCTGCCTCTTCAATTTCTTCTTCGACTTCTTCATATTCTTCTTTAGAGTCTTCTTTATCAAAGTCCTCTACTACCATGAATAGAACTCTTCCTGTCTCACTGTCATTGACTTCATCTTCATCTGATGATGATATGTCTTCTTTAGTGCATAAGCTTTTCTTGAAAACTTTCTTTATAGTTCTTTTTCCTTTATATGTTTGTTTTCCTTTTGAGTAACCTTCATCATTTCTCTTTTTCTTATGAGGACATTTTTTAGAAAATTGACCAATACCATCACAATTAAAAGAAATTAAAGGAAGCTTACCTCTATACCTACCGTCGGTTCCCTTGTTCAGTCTTTTGACGAAGTTGGCCACTTCTTTATCATCTTCCGAGACGTCACTGTTGCTGCTATGTTCTTATTGTTGCTTTTCCTTTTTCTTTGATCTTTTGGATTCTTTGAAAGCTGCTTCTTTTACATCTGGATTTTCTTGTTTAGTTCTCATTTCATATGCTGTGAATATTCCATGCAGTTCATCCATGCTTAATGAGTTTACATTTGATCTTTCTTCTAGTGTTGATATCTTAGGGTCAAATCTCATAGGAAGAGATCTTAGTACATTTTGAACAATTACAGATTCTTCGATTTCTTCTCCCAATCCTATGATTACATTCACTATTTCATCGACTCGTAAGAAGTAGGCTGCAATATTTTCTTTAGTTGTTTGAACTGACCTCTGCAAGTTTATATCTTTGTTTCTTTGACTTTTGAATATCCTTAATAAATATTTCGAAGCTTGTCCCAAATATCTTTAGCAGATTTACAATGTGAAACTTTGGTGAATACCATTTCATTGAGACCATTCATAAGTGCATTTATGTCTTTGGAATTATTTTGACCGAGTTTCACTGCTTTGTCATTTGTTGGTGGAACTAGTGGTGCTATGTATCCATCTACAATTGATTTCCAAATTTCAAATCCCTGTGCCTGTATATATGTCTTCATCCTTATGCTCCAAAAATCATACTTTTGTCCATTAAACTGTGGTATTCCATTTTTATACAAGTTTTTTCTCTCCATGATCTACCTTTTAGTGGTTAAACTGATTTATGAAGGAACTTGCTCTGATACCAATTGTTGGATTACTGAGAGGGGGGGTGAATCAGTAATCGAGCAATTATAATCCTTGTTAAACCAAATAATCCAAGTGTTATATCAATGTAGAATTATCATCCAATAATGAGCAATGAACAAATGAACAATCATACACATACATAGTACACCAATGTTTTACGTGGAAACCCAAAGTGGGAGAAAACCACATAATTCTTTTTCTTATATGTCTTGAAGAATTACATTCATTGGAAACAACAACTTCCTTGTTTTTTAGATGCAACTGGAAGGAGGCTCCAACCCCCTAGTTTCTCAGGCTACAACCTGAGGGAAGCTCCAACTCCCCAATTCTCTAGCTACAACCAGAAGGAGGCTACAACCCCCTATGTTCTTCGACTACAACCAGAAGGTGGCTACAACCACCTATCCTTGCCCCGTCCAACCGCCCTGAAATAGAAGTAGAATGATGGAACCACTGTCACACTATCACTGTGAGATATACCACTGTAAACCTGTACCAATAAACTTGAACCATGTATCAACCATGCATCAACATGTACCTCAACTTGTAATTAACCTGTACCATAAACAAGTGCATCAACCATGCACCAACCTGTAATCAACCTGTACCATAAATAAGTGAAACCAACCATGTAACAAGTATGTAACAATCATGTTTCAACTACTCATCAACTATGAATCATCAATATGTACCAACATCATCAACTATACACCTCATGTATGTGCCAACTCATCAACTACTTGTCTCAACCATGTACACAACATGTACCTTAACCAAAATCCCTCATCAATTTTATCATCCAAATATGATTTGTAACTCTGTAATAGACTTGGTTTATATGATCACATACCTTCAAACCTTCCTTAAATTTAACAACAAGAGACTAGCATTTTCATCAAACTTTTCTTTAGTCTCACATGACTAGTTTTGGATTAGTCAACAACCCTAACTTGAATAAATCATAACTTTGTACCAGTAATGAATAAAGATATGAAAATGATACACAATGTTATTCAATGTGTTTTATGCAATTCCTCCAGGTGTAACTACTTGGAACCTCTCAGAAAAGGAGTTATAGAAAAACTGGCATACCTTGTTGAATTCTGGCTTATTCTAGAGAGCGACCTTGTAGAGAGTGTTCCACACAGAATGTTTGTTGAATCAATCTGCAACTGTTACAAAAAATACTACAGAATGTAATATAACCAACACATTTGGTCTTACTGAATTTGTATCTCTTATGAAAAAGTTATGATGTTGTTACCTAAAACACCTGTTTTAGACTAGTTTCAGGACTAGCCACAAACCCTATTTTCCACGGAGTGTAACTCCAAAAATAAAACGACCCACAAGCTACATTTTTTACCATAGATACTTAGATATGTTTCCTCAATGTAATAGAAATTTCATGGTCCAAATCATCCTATAAAAAACGTTATTGTGAAAATTGTGAGATGACCTGTAAATAACATACCTTAGAAAGCATCATCAAAAGAATTTATCATTCCTTGAATTCCGACCTTCTTTTCTTCACCTTCCCTAAAATATTTGTCTTAGATATCCTTTGGTTACCTAAGATACCTATATATATTTAATATTCTCAAGTGTCATGTCAAATGAGAGAGCCTTGCCTCTTATTTATACTCTCCAAGTAACTTCCTTAAAAACATCTTCTAGGTCACTTTGCCCACTTTCCTTATTTTAGGGTTAACCCACTTCTAATTTCTCCATTAAATTTATAATTTAAATAATTTATTTTTTATTGACTTTCAATTATAGTACACTCATCACTTCACTTTACTATTTAACTTCTAAAATCTCTTAAACCACTTTGACTGCTTTGACCTTTTGGGGCTTCTATATGACATATGAGGGTCCTCCAACTTCGTAAGGCCATAACTCTCAAACCGTGAGGAGTTATGTGACGTTCCACATACCACCAAAAATGAAATGACATGTACTATCCATATAGAATAGTATTACCTGCAAATATATAAAAACTCATACCATTATCCATCAAACAAACATGGGTCCATTACCCAAGTGTGGGTTCTCCAACTTCTTATGGCCATAACTCTCTAATCGTGAGGAGTTATGTGACATTCCACATACCACCGAAAATGGGATGACAAGCACTATCCATATAGGATAGTTTCATTGAAAAATTCACTGACCTTAATCTCATTATTCCACAAATAAGAATGGGTTCTCTAATTGTACTTCTAGGATAAGTCAATCTGCAAAGCGTCTTGCCGTGAGGGTTTTCACCATAATGGGACCACTTTGGAGTTCATCCTTTGTGCTATAGGGATTTATTCAAGGGTTGACATCAATGACAACCAATCTTAATCAACTGAATTTATATCACTTCCAAGGATAAAATTTGAATGGAAAGATAATATTTCATTTTGAAGGGATATTATGAATTTAACTCTTCTATGTTGACAACCTAAAATACACTATGATTTTCATTTGAAAAGGGGAAAAGGAGATCATTAATAATAATTTTGCACCGTGTTATCTCTTTTAAAGAACAATGAATTTTAGCCTAAAATTCACAACACTTAACACTTCCACATTAGAGGCATGTCTAAGTTCTACCAATTTTTAATTTTTAAAAGGAATAGATGAATATAACCTACTTTTGGATTATAAGCATAAAAACAAGTTGAATGTATGTTATAATGGTTTGAAAAAGACTAACTTTTCTCTAGTGCATAGATCAATTCAACAAAACAATTTTCTTCCCATCAAACAATTGCCATATAAATATTGAATGAAACAATCTAAAGTCTAACCTAATAAAGAAGAAAATCATAGAACACTAAATACATTAGAACACTTTTCACTTTGGAACTTGAATAGGTTGTGTGATCAATTTTAGAATTGGATTGAGTTAAGAAGTCATGGAGAAACTCAAACTTTTAGGTAAGTCTATTTTTTTCTAGCTAGATAAAGTTCCTTGCCGAACCACTCATTTTTGTTGAAATTCTGAATGTATGGGTCGTAATCATTAAGATTGCTTGAAAAATCCACATTTCATATATCCAATTAGATCCATTATGAGGACAAAATCATGTTGTAGGAGAAGACAAAGACATTGCAATAAATACAAAGAAGAGTAGAGACCAGAAATCCCTAAAATGCTTAATAATGTAAGCCTTAAAAGATAATTAAAATAATATTACAAGAAAGAAAAGAATAATAAAGGTTAAAAGCATAATATTAGGTTATAAGGCTAAGAATAACAAATGTTAATGCACAACTATTAGGGTTGTAATAGAGTTGGATTATTAAAAAAAAGGTAATTAGCAATAGTAAGATTACCATAATAATTATATAACACAACTATTAGGGTTGTAATAGAGTTGGATTATTAATATAAAAAAAAAGGTAATTAGCAATAGTAAGATTACTATAATAATTAAAGTTATATAATTGTAATAATAGTAATTAAGGTTATATAGTTGTAATAGGGGTAATAAAAGTATCATGGTTAAGGTAATATAGTAATAAGGTGAATAATAAGGTAATATAGTAATAAAGTGAATAATAGTAATGGTAATAATGTTATAATAGTAGAAATAGATGTAATAAGTTGTTAAGATATTAGTAATAAAAGTAATAGGTTAGTAAAGATATTAGAGTTAATATTAGAAAGATTTATAATAGTATTATAATTAAGATTATAGAACTATAGTAATCGTATTATAATAGTAATACTAAAAATAAAAGTAATAAGTTATTAAAGATAATAGTAATATAAATGATTAGTTAGTGAAGATATTAGTATTAATATTAAAAGAGAACCAAAAAGAGTAGGAGGGAAAAAAATAAAACAAGGAAAAGGTAAAGGATAGGAAAACAAAAGAACAAGAGGCAAACTAAATAGAGGGAGAATACTAAAAAGAAAACAAATAAGAATCCTAGACTTTAAAATCAAGAAATTGGAAACAAAAACCTATAAAAACAAAGATAGAGAAATAAGAAGAAAATTGGAAACAAAAACCTTAAAAAACAAAGATAGGGAAATAAAAAGAAAAAGCAAGGAAGTAAAAGTGGGGACAAAATAAAATAGGGGCATAAAAAAAAGAGAAGGATTATAGGAAAAACAAAAATAAAGCGGAAAATGATTAAGGAAAAAGATATTGAAAGAAGAAAAGGAGAAAGGGGGATCAAGAGAAACAATATAGAAAGAGGAAAGAGAGAGAGAGAGAAATCCTACCAAAAATTACCCATTTCTTCTATTGTGGATCAACGGATGCCAGTGCTCACTCTCCAGTGCTCCATCCCTATTGAGATTGTTGGGGTCTTTGATGATTTCTATGGTTTCCCTGATTCTTCATTTGATGTAGTGATCTTTTTTGGAAAGGATTTTGATTTCTTCTAGGCACATTATGATGTTATTGAAAACCTCTTACTCCAAAACCTAGGTATATTGTTATCAAGTGATTTCCTTACTGCAAATCAAGTTAGCATCTCACAAAAAAAAATACAATGTTGGAATATTCAACTCAAATAAACACAGTGGAAGAAAACCTGGAAACCAAATCATGCACACATAAATAATAATATTTTTGGGTAGATACCCCTAGAAAACCCCCAGAGAGAAAATCAGTACTGAAATGATTTTATTATGATAAAATCAGGGATCCCATAACAAGGATAATGGCCCACTAAGAAAAATACAACTGCAGACAAATATAGAAAATTATGATCTATTGTATGACCCATATCTAGTATGCTTTTCGAGGTGCATGCACCTTTCCTTCAGTGAACTTGCGTATATGCACTTGTCTCCACCGACGCTCATGTACACGATATCAAGGACTACATGACAACCTTTGTATGGTGCATGTAACATCCCCACTATGATCCCCATTTTAATTAATGCTTATGTAGATATAATGTGTGGCTATGGCCAAAGCGATGTAATATGCAAATTCTATTTCAATGTTTTAGTAATAAAATGTGATGCCAATTGATAAGGGGACGTGGAAAAGAGATGGGGGCTGAATTAATCCACAAGAGAGGGAAGTGTCTAGGATAATGGCCAAGAGGGGTCCAAGGGGGAAATACCCATGCATATTAATTCGACCCATTTCCCTAAATTTTCTATTTGTATATGAACCTTCCCATTTATGATTGAGTGTTCCCAAAGCCAATCATTGAATACATGTAAGAGGGTGGGTGTGAGTGGTCACATCCCAAAGTTATTGGGCACATGGGGGTTGAGTACAATCATCTCGGGGAAGAGTGCGAGTTAAGAAAGGAAATCCAAAGAGAGGAAATTCGTATGGGTTGGGACAACAATTTTTAATTAGTCAATTTTGTGCATGGGAAGCAAGTAGAGAGTAGGAAACATAGCTTGAAGCTGATGCAACCATGGAGGGAGAATTTTAGAGCAAGTTGGAGCATAATTGGAGTAAATTGGAGATGGAAAATTGAAGAGTTAGGTTGTCAGGCATGAAGAGTGAAATCCTGAGTGAGTTGCACTAAAAAAACAAGTGTTTGTTGTTGGTTTGCTGATAGTTTTCCTAGCAACAATTTCCCTTGATTTCCCAATGAAGATATTCCTAGCTACCTGTGCGAGAGAGACCCTGATAAAAGAATGGCACATTCCTTGTGTTAATCATGATAAACAGATGGTACATCCATTGGGTTATCCCTTATAAAAAAATGGTACATTCCTTTGGTTGGACAGGTCAAGAGGAAGAGAACTAGTGGAAAATCGGGATAGTTGTAGGAGAATATCAGTTGGGTTGAGATTTTATGAGTTGTGAGTGGATTGTGAGAGACCACCCTCTTTTTTGGATTGCTAGCCGCAGCTCAGGGGTGACTAGCTGCTGATATTTGGAACAATAAGTCTATGGTTGGTTGGAATGTTCATCCCAAGTAGCTAGTTGCACAACTATTGTGAAAAGATAAGTGTTTATCTTGCTGCTATGTTAAATTATGTGTTAATTGTTGTGCATGAAATCTTTGTATTTGGAAGTGATTTATATGTTGTTGTAATGATTTGTTTAGCTACATTTCATGTTGTTTATTAACATGGGGTAGATGCATCTATTTTATGGTTGTAGACAGTAGCTAAATCTATTTTAATTCGTAGTTGTAAGCTACAGGAAATGAACTAACTGTAAATGAATTAATTTAGTTAGAAAAAAATTGTTTTTAAAAGTATTCTGCAACGTAATGTCACTCATATGGGATGGGGGATGTTACATTATGGTATCCAAGCTCTAGTTCAAACAACGGGCTTGTATGGGCTCAAACCATAGCGAATTGGTGAAATTCGCAATTGGAGATTTTGTTTGTGACCGATTTGGGGGAAAATGGATATTTTAGAGAGAAATCCCCAATTTCATGAGTGAAATTCACTTTTTAATGAATTTGGACAGTTTGAGATGGTTAATGGAGTAGAGAGGTGAAGTTGCAGATTAAAATTCAACCTGGAATGGTTGAAATTTGAGTTTTAATGGCCACATGTAGAGTTACAAGCAGTTTGGTGGATCGATGATCAAGATCTCTTTTTCCCTCAAGATCAACGGCTGGGATTCATCATAATAAATTTAAAAATTCATAAGGATCCAACCATTTGAAATTGTTATCACATGAAGTTGTCAAGGGTCGCAGGTGATCACCATGAGCACAAGAAAACAGGCGGGTGAAGTTTTCAACAATAGAGATCCCCTGTGCAGTTCAATTTAGTGACATCTCTAAGAGAAGTTTGAAGGATGTTATAGTTGGGGATAAAAATAAGCAGGTGCACCCAGATCAAAAAGTGTGATTAGATCAATGACCATGCTTCATTTCGGCATCATAACATGCTCGAATGTTAAAATCCTTGAGCGGGACAAAATCTAAACCATGGTATTGCGGAAGAAGCTACGTGGTGAAAGGTGGTGAGTTTCGGGCCTGAAAGAGGTGTGGGTCCAAACCACCTTCGACAGCCCTAAAATCACGTGCTCATTCAATGTTGAATACAATAGCATCACGTGGCCACCCCCTAGTCGTCAAGCCTCTTCCTGGTCTTGAGGAGAAATCAATTAATGAATAAGGACTGGTAGTTGAAACCTCAGTTCACTCCATAAATAAAAGGCATGGAGGGTCTGGTCGTGGAGACAAAACTGTTAGCCCGAGGTACCATGATGAAAAGTTTCTTCTTGTAGGCCCATAATAATTTGAGCTTGCATCTGACAGAAGGATACACGCATAGTCTGACAGAAGGATGCATAGACGAAAAGACTTGGACGGGATGGCCAAATGACTTTCCTAGTGGTTGTCCACTAATCTGAGTATAAATAGATCAGTTTAGGATTTTTCTATGGTCGATGGTTGAGCAGAGCTCGCTATTTGTAATAGTTTGATAGCATAGTTGTTCTCTAGTTATGTATGAAACCTGAGACTCTCATTAATAGAAGTCAATTTCTTTCATCATCTTGTTTTCTCTTGTGCTGAAATACTTATGCATGGATGATCCAGATGAGATGTTGTAGTTGTATTGTAATGGAGGTTTGATTATAATGCTTCTATGTTCTGTTTCAGTATTTTCTTTCACAGTCTTGTTTCATCTTATGCTGAAATGCTCATGCATGGATGATCCAGACGAGATGTTGTAGTTGTATTGTAATGGAGGTTTGATTATAATGTTGTTGTGATATATTTCAATATCTTAAACTCGATTTCAAGAGTGCTCTTGTGCCTGATTTTCTCCTCACCAAGCTTCTTGAAGGCCAGATGCTCATGACATACTTGTTCACTTTCCTCACTAAGTCTTCCTCCTTCTCACCTTTATACTTAAACCACTGACTGAAGTTAATGAGAATGTCATTTGCTTATGCATCGCTAGCCCAATTTTCTGTGTTTAAACATTCTTATGCTAAGCTTTGTTCATTTGACCTTCACTCACAAACCTACCTACACAGACATTTTGATGGGTATTGGGCTTATCCTCTTGCAATATGAGGGTGACTCTCAGTGCTAACAAAAAGGTTGATGGGATCAGTGACCAAGATTAAATCAGGGTTTGTGAAAGGGATCATATTGATGATCCAGATCAATCAGAGAAAACTCAAAATTTTTCTAAATGTGAAGTTCGATAATAGAATCCATTGACGGCTGATGGTCAGATCGACGAGTTTGGCGAAGTGTTGAAAATTATCCAAGAAAAATCGTCGATGGTTGATGTGTCGGTGGTTGGGTGTCGGCCTATTTGGTGAAGTTTCCCAAACAAACAACAAAAGTTGTCGATGGTCGTGTCAATAGTTTGGCGTCAACGGAAGTCAGCGAGGTGTTCAGGTTGTTCAAGAGAATCAATCGATGGTTGATGGGGGGAAGGAGGATGATGAAGTAAACATCCACATTTCATGCCATGTCACCCAAGTTGACACCTCAAGATGGTGTGTCATGCCATGTTAACATCGACGTGTCATGCCACATCAACAATTTCCACATTAGCCAACAAAAGTGGACCAATGGCCGATGGTAACCTCTACCGATTTGAGAAAGAATTTGATATTCATTGGGGATCGCTGATCACTGATGGGTCGGTGGTCAGGCATCGACAGATAGGAATTCATGAAGCATAGAAAAAGGGATGATCATGGAAATCATAGGAATTCAGGAAGCATGAGTAGGTGCCATCATTCTCCAAGGTAGTCCACTAGAAGAATTCATGCAAGCTCAAGGCCAGGGAGCAACCCAAGTGTGTATCCTATTCAGAGGCAAAGAAGAAGGCCTGAGGCAAAAATCTTGTAAGGTGAACTCAGGAAAATAAAGCCACCTACTTTTAATGGGAACACAGGAAAGGAGAAGAGGAAGAGGTCTGGCTGTTGGAAACAAAGAAATATTTCTAGATGCATGATTACCCATCCTAACTAGAAGCTAAAATTTCCACATACCACTTGCAGGGAAAGGAATCCATGTTGTGGGATCAACTTAAGAAAGCCAAGAACCTTGATGAGAAGAGGATCTCATGGAGGTAGTTCAAAGGATATTTCCAAGAGAAATATTTTTCCGAGCATTACTATGAGAGAAATATGAAAGATTTCTTTGAACTCAAGTTGGGAACCATGACAATGGAGGAATATGAGAAGCAATTCTTTGAATTGTTGAAGTATGTTGACTTCATCAAGTATGAGAAATTCAAAATAAAAAGGTTTCTAAGTGGGTTACCCTCCTTCTATAGTGACAAAATTCAGTATGATAACCCCAAGACCTTTGAAGAAACCATAAGGAGAGCAAGGCACCTTTATGAGAAAAGAAAAGGAAGGCCAATGTTCCAAAAGGATTGGAATGACAAGATGAAAGGGAAAAAGGATCAAAGTCGGAAAGGTTTTAAGCCAATTGTTTTTAGAAATAACTCCCAAGCAAATCGACAAGGCCAGGAATCCAAAAATGAGCAAAAGAATGCAGACACATTTAGGAAAAGGTCAAGGAAACAACCCGTTGAATGTTGGGGATGTGAGGGGAATCACTTATATAGGGACTACCCTCACAAAGGAAAAAGAATGAGGACTGTCCACAACATTCAGGAAGACGAAACAATGGAAGACATGGGAGGAAGCGTGCCAAGTATTTATGCAAACTTGGACAACAAAAAAGATGAATATCAATCCCCAATTATCAAAGTGGAAGGTAAGATTGATAAACAACCCATATAAATTTTAATTGATTCTAGAGCTAGCCATAGTTACAAAAATGATAACATTGTTGAAAGATTTCACTTGCAAATAAGTAAGCATACAAAATCTTGGTTAGTTCAATTATCCACAAGGGGCTAAGAGAAAGATTAATGAGTTGGTTAAAGATTGTCAAATAGACATGAATGGACTCAACATGAAGGTAGATGTAAACATCATACCATTGGGTTGATATGAATACCTAATTGGAATGAATTGGTTGGAAAAACATCACGTTGTCCTAGATTGTTACAACAAAACAATCACATATCTTGATGAGGAAGGGAAACAAGGAAAGATTCAAGGCATTCCAAGAGCTGTAGTTGTTAGAGAGATTTCATCTATGCAGTTGAAGAAGAGATTCAGGAAGAGATGTCATATGTTTGCAACCCATATGGAGGAGGAGGCCAAAGACAAAGTGGCAAGCATTAAAGACTATCTAGTCTTGAAGGATTTTGAAGATGTTTTTAGAGAAATTCTAGGATTTTCACCAAAGAGAGACATTGATTTGGTACCAGGAGCTGCCCCAATGTTCAAGACACTATACATAACGGGTACACCATAATTGAAGGAGTTGCAGATGCAAATTGAAGAAATTTTGAAGAAGGGATATATATGCCTGAGTGTGTCACCTTGGGGAGCCCTGATTCTTTTTGTAAAGAAGAAGGATGGAACCTTAAGGCCATGTATTAATTTCAAGTAGTTTAATAAGGTTACCATAAAGAATAAGTATCATTTTCCCAAAATTGATGATTTGTTTGATCAGTTGAAAGGTGCAAGAATCTTTTCCAGGATTGAATTGAGATCACGTTGTCATCAATTAAGGATAAAGGAAGAAGACATCAACAAGACAACATTCATAACAAGCTATGAGCACTTTGAATTCACAGTAGTGCCATTTGGACTATCAAATTCCCTAGCAGTTTTTATGTGTCGATGAATGGAGTGTTTGGGGAATACTTGGACAAGTTTATGTTTGTGTTCCTAAATGATATCCTTGTCTACTCTAAATTAGAAGAGGAACATGAGAAACATTTAGTGATGGTGTTGTAAGTTTTAAGAGAGCACAGATTATATGCTAATCTAACTAAGTGCATATTTTATCAAAATAAGATTCACTACTTGGGGAATATAATATCAACAACAAGGATATTATAATTTGATCTTGAGAAGATAGAGGCCATTAGAGG
>JASDQU010012849.1:139118-191227 GCA_032191745.1 Picea mariana | reverse complement strand
GTGTTCCTAAATGATATCCTTGTCTACTCTAAATTATAAGAGGAACATGAGAAACATTTAGTGATGGTGTTGTAAGTTTTAAGAGAGCACAGATTATATGCTAATCTAACTAAGTGCATATTTTATCAAAATAAGATTCACTACTTGGGGAATATAATATCAACAACAAGGATATAATTTGATCTTGAGAAGATAGAGGCCATTAGAGGATGTCCAATGCCAAAGAATGTGACAGAGGTTATATCATTCATAAGTATTGTCGGTTACTATCGAATATTCATAAAAAAAAATTCAAAGATTGAAATTCCAATCACTTCTTTGCAAAATAAGGGAGTGAAATTTGAATGTACTTCCAAGTGTGAAGAGAGTTTTCAATAGTTGAAGGGAATATTGAAAAGTGAACCAATACTGGAGATTGTATATCCAAATGAATATTTTATTGTGTGCACCGATGCATGCAAGGAATGACTCGGTGGAGTTCTCAGTCAAAAGGAACATGTGGTATGCTATGAGTCCATAAAATTAAGTCAGCATGAGAGAAATTATGCTTCACATGACTTGGAGTTAGAAACGATTTTACATGCATTGAAAATGTGGAGGCATTACCTTATGGGTAATAAATTTGAGCTAAGAATAGACCACTTTGGTCTTAAGCATTTGTTCGGACAACCAACACTAAATGATAGGAAAATTAGATGGATGAAATTTCTGAGCAAATATGACTTTGAAATTAAGCATATAAATGGAAAGAAAAATCAAGTGGTCGATGCACTCAGCAAGAGAGCTCATAAAGTGCATATTGCAGCCATCAACATGTACAAGACATATCTGAAAGACAAAATTATTGCAACAACAAATTCAAATCATCATTATTTAGAAATAAAAAAGACATTACAACAAGGTAATTTTTAGCAGAAATTTAACTATTATGAGCTGAAAGAAGATGGAATTCTCATGTACAAAGGTAAAGTGTATGTGTCTAATTCTAGTGATCTGAAAAAAGAAGTTTTGAAGGAAATGCACAATGTGCCATATGTCGAGCACCCATGATATCAGAAAACAATTGTAGCAGTAAGAAGACAATATTTTTAGCCATGAATGAAGAAAGAAGTGGCTAATTACATAGCCAGATGTCTAGAATGCCAAAAGGTGAAGAAAAAACCTAGACACCCAACATGTTTTCTACAACCATTTCCCATTCCAGAATGGAAGTTAGAAGTAGTTACATTTGATTTTATTACTAAGMTTCCTAGAACAATGAAGCAACATGATTCCATCATGGTGGTGGTCGAGAAATTGACTAAAGCAACACATTTTATTCCAGTAAAGGCTACACACAAGGAAACAAATATTGCATATATTTATATGAAATAAGTTGCTAGGCTACATGGAGTGCCTACGGAAATAGTTTYAGAAAAAGATCCAAAGTTTAGTTCCAATTTTTTGAAGGGTTTGTTCAAGGGATTTGGGAAAAATTTAAATCTTAGTACAACATATCATCCAGAGTCATATGTGAAAATAGAAAGGACTAACAAGATAATTGAGGACATGCTTAGAATGTAGGTGATGCATCATACATCTAAGTGGGAATATTATATTCATTTAGTTGAATTTTCCTACAATAATGGGTGCCATGTATCATTGAAAATGAGTCTGTTTGAAGAATTGTATGGAAGAAAGCGTAACACACCAGTGAGTTGGGATAATCCAGTAGATAGAACAGTCGTTGGGCCATAATTGTTAAAGGAAATGGAAGATAAGATGGTAAAGATAATGCATAATTTAAAAGATTCTCAAGATAGGAAAACAAGTTATGCAGACAGGAACACATTTTTCAGAGATTTTAAAGTTGGAGAACATGCGTTCTTAAAAGTAAATGCACAGAGAAGTTGGATAATATTAGGAAGTTGCCTGAAGTTGTCAGCAAGATATTGTGGGCCTTTTGAAATATTAGAAAAGATAGGGCTAGTTGCATACATGTTATCTTTTCTTGCATCCATGAGAGTGCATAATCTATTTCATGTGTCATTGTTAAAGAAATATGTGCCTGATCCTAACCACATAATTGATTGGAATGTGATCTAGGAAGAGCACGAAGGGGATTTCTGGGTGGAACAAGTACGCATCATGGATCAAAAAGTCAAAGTGCTCAGGAAAAAATCCATAGGGTTGGTAAAGGTTCAATGGACTTGTTACGATCCTAAATAT
This sequence comes from Picea mariana, assembly GCA_032191745.1. NCBI lineage: Eukaryota > Viridiplantae > Streptophyta > Pinopsida > Pinales > Pinaceae > Picea > Picea mariana. Next base: position 189,019 of record JASDQU010012849.1, on the reverse strand, counting down.
GATACATGGGAGCATGAAGAAAACATGCAGGCAAAATACCCGCAAATTTTTGACAGTTTTGAAGAAAATGTAATGCAAGACTCCATTTTGAGCAGCTAAAATTTTGGAACCACATCTTTGAGTCCTGGCCAACCGTGTTCGAGACCTTGATAAAATAATGTCTCATCCCTTGGGGTATTCTTGATAAACGGGTGGTACATTCCTTGAGTTATCCTTGATAAATGAATGGAGCATTACTTGGGTCGGTGAGTTGAATGGAAAATGAGATTATGGTCAGAGTTGTTGCTGGAGTTGTTAAATTGCAAAATTTTTATTTCTAAGTATTGTGATATAAATTTGCATATAAGTATATTGGCATAGAGTGCATTGAGTATGACACACAATTTTAGGGGAGGGGGAATGTAACATTCCCACTATGATCCCCATTTTAATTAATGCTTTTGTAGATATAATGTGTGGCTATGGCCAAAGCGATGTAATATGCAAATTGTATTTCAATGTTTTAATAATAAAATGCGATTCCAACTACTAAGGAGACATGGAAAAGATATGGGGGTTGAATTAATCCACAAGAGAGGGGAGTGTCTAGGATAATGGCCAAGAAGGGTCCAAGGGGGAAATACCGATGTATATTAATTCAACCCATTTCCCTAAATTTGCTATTTATATATGAACCTTCCCATTTATGATTGAGTGTTCCCAAAGCCAATCATTGAATACATGTAAGAGGGTGGGTGTGAGTGGTCACATACCAAAGTTATTGGGCACATGGAGATTGAGTACAATCATCTTAGGGAAAAGTGTGAGTCAAGAAAGGAAAGCCAAAGAGAGGAAATTCGTATGGGTTGGGACAACAATTTTTAGTTAGTCAAGTTTGTGCATGGGAAGCAAGTAGAGAGAATGAAACAGAGCTTGAAGTTGATGCAACCATGGAGGGAGAATTTTAGAGCAATATGGAGCATAATTGGAGTGAATTGGAGCTGGAAAAATGAAAAGACGGGATTTTAGGCCTGAAGAGTGAACTCCTAAGTGAGTTCCACTAAAACAACAAGTGTTTGTTGTTGGTTTGTTGATAGTTTTCCTAGAAACAATTTCCCTTGAGTTCCTAGTGGAGATATTCCTAGCTACCTATGCCAGAGAGACCCTGATAAAAGAATGGAACATTCCTTGGGTTAATCATGATAAACAGATGGTACATCCCTTGGGTTATCGCTGATTAATGAATGGTGCATTCCTTGGATTAGACAGGTCAAGAGGAAGAGAGCTAGTGAAGAATCAAGATACTTGTAGGAGAATATCAGTTTGGTTGAGAGTTTATGAGATGTGAGTGGAATGTGAGAGACTGGTCTCTTTTGTGGATTTCTAGCTTCATCTCGGGGGTGACTCACTATTGAGATTTGGAACAATCATTCTATGGTTTGGTGGAACGTCCATCCCAAGAATATGGTTGCACAACTATTGTGAAAATATAAATGTTTTAACTTGCTGCTATGTTAAATTATGTGTTAATTGTTGTGCATTAAATCTATGTATTTGGAAGTGATTTATTTGTTGTTGTAATGAGTTGTTTAGTTGTGTTTCATGTTGTTTATTAGCATGGGGTGGATGCCTCTATTTTATGGTTGTAGATAGTATCTAAATCTATTTTAATTCGTAGTTGTAAGCTACAAGAAACCAACTAACTATAAATGATTTAATTTAGTTAGCAAAAAAAATGTTTTTAAAAGTATTCCACGCCGTAATGTCGCTCAGATGGGCTGGGGGATGTTACAGTGCAACCCTTTCCTGTGGATTTGATATGCAGAAACCCACTTGTGGTTGCCTATGTTCTCTCTTCTCCTTGACCTGATCTCTAGATGGAAGTACTTCTCCACCTATCCAAGATCTAATTGAATCATAGTCCTTTGTGATCTAACCCTCTCCGAGTAAAATTCCTTCTCTTCTCTGTCAAGTCCTTTCAAGTGTCTTCTCCTATACCCTAGCCTTGATTTTATAATCTTGAGTTATAATATAACCCTAATATTCAAAGTGATTCATATTTGATATTACTTCTCACCTCACTTGATATCAATGGCTGATATTAAATCTTAACTTTTAGCGTTTCCTTAAATAACTCAATTAATTCAATTAATTACTAAAATCACTTTACTTTGATAATTCCTTTAATTAAAGTAAAGTCAAGGATAGAAGGATTTGGATGATTTCCACACATATAGACACATAGAACTATGTGGAAATACCTGTCTAATTCTACCATGCATCAACACTCCCTCTTAACAAGGAAGGTATTATGCACCACTCCAAGTTTGTCTCTGAAAAACACAAACTTCCCTTTCTCCAAGGGTTTGGTTAGAATATCTATAACTTGCTCATCTATGGAAATATATTGAAGCTTCATTGCTCCCTTCTAGATCCTATCCCGGATGAAGTGGTATTTTATCTCTATATGCTTGGACCTGTCATGGAATAATGGATTCTCTGAGAGTTTGATACAATTTTGATTATCACAGTATATCACCATAGGCTCCAAACTCTAATCAAATAAACACGTAGGAAATTTGCGAAGCCAAATGGATTCATAGCTAGCCATACTTGTTTCCATATACTTTATATTTGCTGAAATGGGTGTTACAGAAGTATGCTTCCTGTTGATCCCAAGTTGAAGCAACACCCCGAGGTGATATTTCTATCGACTGCACTCCCTACCCAATCTAAGTCTCTATATCCCTGCAAATCCACTTCATCTCCTCTAAGATACCTCAATCCAGAAGGAGGATACAACCCCCTAAGTGCTCCAGCTACAACTGGAAGGTGGATACAACCACCTATCCTTGCCCCATCCAACCGCCCTAAAGTAGAAGTAGAATGATGAAACCACTGTAACACTATCATTATGAGATATACCATTGTACAACTATATCAACCTGTACCACTAACCTGCATCCAACCTATACAACTGCCCTGTAATCAATCTGTACCAAAAATGAACATGTATCAACAAAAATACAACAAGTACGAGATCTGTAGTGCTGCAGCATGCATATGTACGTGCCCTATCTATTATGCAGCCCACGTATGTACGCAACCAAACTGTTATGGAACCTGTGTATGCCTTCTAAAAACTAGGGTTTTCTTTCTTCTAAAAACTTCTGACCTTGTGTAACTCCTTTCACATAGATCTGTAACTTGTCACAAACTGTAACTGTACCATGTGCATGCATCCTCATACATAACCTTTACCCAAAGCATATATATCTCTCTCTATTCATGTGCCATATAGGTGTGTGTAATCATGAACAATTATAATAACCCTCACATATGATCTAGTCATCAAACCCTTTCTGATATTCAACCTCTCAATACATCAACCACTTCACAAATACAAGATCTCAACCATGTACCACAAACCCTTAGCCATATGCCAAGAAATATAAGATGTGCCTCAACAAGAAGTATCAGTGATAAATATACCAACACTGTATTTCTGTAGATCTGACTTATGCAGAAGATCCCATGCAACCACTAGTCTCTCTAGGGAGAATCCTCAAATATCCATAACCATTTCTCATGCATACATCAAAATCCAACTATTCATAGAAATAAGACATACCTTTTGAACCGATGGATAGATCTGATGTATGTGAGCACTGTAGACCTTTCTGGGAGCTTGATCTTAGAATCTAGAACCTCTGCATCTTCATCTTCTCAAGTTTCCATGGCTTTACCAATATGTACACACCCTAATACACTGCCAGTGCACGTACCTACGCATCCTAATACACTGTCATCCCACGTATGCCTCAGTATGTACGCACCCTAATACAATGTTAGCCTGCGTACGCCTTAGTATGTACGCACCCTAATACACTGTCTGCCCGCGTATGCCTTCGAAAATAGGGTTTTTTTGTATTCACTGTAATTCCGAGAATTTCTCCATCAACCCTTTGTACTACCTTAGACTTTCTCAACTTTAGATGTATAAATGAGTACTTTCAATAAGCCTCACACAACAAAAAATATTCAACATGTTCAAGTGTATTTAAATGAGAGAGCCTTGCCTCTTATTTATACTTTCATGTAGTATTCCACTTTCCTTATTTTATGGAGTTCTCCATTAACTTTATTATTTAAATAATTTATTTTGAAAAAACTTTGACTTTTGGGGCTTCTAGATGACTCATGAGGGTCCTCCAACTTCACATGGCCATAAATATCTAACCGTGAGAAGTTATGTGACGTTCCACATACCACCAGAAATGGCATGACAAACACTATACATATAGGATAGTTTCACTGACAAATTAATTGACCTTCATCTCATTATTCCACAATTAATCATGGTTTCTCCAACCATACTTCTAGGATAACTCAATCTGCAAAGTGGATTTTCGTGAGGGATTTCACCATAAGAGGACCACTTTGGAGTTCATCCATTTATACTTCTTATCAACCATGACAAGACAATAATGAGTCATCTTTACATCAAACAAACTTGGGTCCATTACCCAAATATTTGTTCTACTGGAATTTGCTACCTGAATTTCTTCAAAAGTTGACATCAATGACAACCAACCTTAATCAACAATCCCCTTTGGTATTGACGGAAACACTCTGATGCAATACTGAAATAATGTCATGCAATATTGAAGTCATATCACTCATGCTCCCCCTGGAACCATGCCTCTGTCCTCTACATCTCTGTGACCATTTCCCCCCCTGGAATCATGCCTCTGTCCTCTACATCTGATAAATATATCCCCCTTTTTCATCAATGGCAAGGGTATCTTTCCATCCGGGGTTGCTCCCCCTAACTGAACTATCCTCTTTATGGTGCTTCCTCGTGTACATCTAAGACATATAAGATAAGCATTCAAAAGCATTCATTTTGGAGTAGAAATAACTTCGAGTCTCTGGTGAAGATACTCAAAGGCTTCCCATGGAAGTGGTTTTGTAAAGATGTCTGTCACTTGTTCTTTTGTGCCCACATACTCGTCTGATGTTCTTTTCTGCAACCTGTTCCCATAGAAAGTGATACTTGATTGGAATGTGATTCATGTTGGAGTGCATCATCGGGTTCTTTGAGATACTGATGGCGCTTGTATTATCACAATAGATTGGAATGGGCTCATCATACTCAACATGTATATCTGTCAGAGTTTGTTTCATCCAAAGAATCTATGTACAACATGTTGCTGCTGCAATATACTCTGTCTCAGCAATAGATAAATATATTGATGATTGTATCTTGATTAACCATGATACTAAACACTCACCCAAGTAGAAATTTGCTCCACTGGCACTTCGTCGGTCATCGATACAACCTACCCAATATACATCTGTGTAGGAAATAAGTGATATATCCTTTCCTTTTGAGATATCTGAAAATCATCTTCACTACTAATACATGTGATTCCTTTGGTTCTACTTGAAATTGTGCCACCTGTCAAACTACCTGCATTACATCTGGTCTGGATGTTGTCACATATAGTAGGATACCAATCATTGACCTATATTGCCTCTGATTTGTAGACTTTGAATCATCATATTTCCTCAACTTACAACTGGCTTGCATGAGAGTGATAAATGGTTTGCAATATTTCATTCCGAACCTCTTTAGCATTTATTTGATATAATTGGTTTGAGAAATAAAAATTCCTTGGTTGCTTTGACATATCTGAAGTCCCAGAAAGAAGGATAGTTCTCCAAGTAATGACATTTCAAATTCATTCTGCATATCCTTTGTAAATTCTTGGCTTAACCTATCATCATCACTACCAAAAATAATATCATCAACATAAACTTCAATTAATAAAATACTATCTTAACTTACCTTGATGTAGAGGATGTTGTCTGCACTTCCTTTTCTAAACCCTGCTTGTTGTAGATATTTATCCAATCTAAAGTACCATGCTCTAGGAGACTGTTTTAGACCATACAAGGCCTTCTTTAATTTACACACATAATCTGCATTCTCTGACAACTGAAATCCTTCTAGTTGCTCAATGTAGACTTCTTCTTCAAGTTCCCCATTCAGAAAAGATGATTTTACGTCCATCTGATACACTTTAATATTTTTGGAGCATGCATACGCTAAAAGAAATTGGATTTCTTCCATTCTAGCAACCGGGGAAAATGTCTCTTCAAATTATATTCCTTCAACCTATGCATATCCTTTACATACGAATCTAGCTTTGTTCCTTGTAACTTGTCCATCTTCATTCAATTTATTCCTGTATACCCACTTTGTGTCAATCACATTCTTATCCTTTGGTCTTGGAACCAATTCCCAAGTGTCATTTTTCTCTATTTGATCCAATTCTTCATCCATGGCCTTATTCCAAAATTCATCCTTTTGGCCTCTTCAAAACAGGCTGGTTCAATCGTAGATGTGAGTGCTAGGTGCATTTTTTCTGGTGAACGCATTCTTCTTATAGTCTCAACTCCTACATATTTGTCTTTGATAATCTGATCTGAAGGATGATTCTTCTATACTCGTCTGCTAGGTTTCTTTGGAGGCACTTTCGGAACTTTCTCTTCTACTTCTGTCGGATCCTCTTCATCTTCCCCTTCTTTTTCATCTTCTGTTTCTTCTTCATAAAGTTGTTCCACATATTCATTTTCTTCTTCCTTTAATTAGTGTCTACCTGATTCATCAATTGTTACATTGATGATTTCCACAATTTTTTTCAATATTAGGTTGTAACATTTGTATGCTTTCCTTGTACTTGAGTAACCAAAAAGTACTCCTTTGTCCACACGAGAGTCAAACTTTCCCATTCTGCCATCTTCTCTTTTGATGTAGCATTTTCTTCCAAAAACTTTGAAGTGCTTCACATTTGTTGGTCTTCCTTTCCATAGCTCATAGGGAGTTTTTTCAGTGTTGTTTCTGAGAATTACTCTGTTTTGAATGTGAAATGTTGTATTCACTACCTATATCCAAACAATATCTGTCAATTTCGAATCCATTAACATTGTTTGATCCATTTCCTGTATTGTCCTGTCTTTCTTTCAACAACTCCATTATGTTGAGGTGTCCTAGCAACAGAGAATTTCCTCTTTATTCCTTGACTGCTGCAGTAGTCCATAAATTACTTTGAAGTGAACTCTCCTCCATTATCAGATCTCAAGCATTTGATTTTTGAATCCATTTCATTTTCAACCATTTCCTTGTAGATATTGAAGTTTTCAAAAGCTTCTCACTTATTCTTGAGAAAGAAAACTGCAGTCATTCTTGTATAATCATCAACAAATAACATACAATATTTCTCACCTTTTAAACCCTTTGTTGTAGTTGGTCCAACTAGATCAGTATGCACAATTTCCAGTGGTCTTGTCGTTGAATATTCCTTTGATTTGAACCTGGTCTTTGTTTTCTTTCCTTGTTGACAATGCTTGCATAAAGAGTTGGTTGGTTTCGTGATCTGGGGCATTTCTCTGACTGTTTCTCTTTTGCTGACTTTGACAAGGTTATAAAAATGTATGTGACCCATTCTTCTGTGCCATAGCCAACTTTCATCTTCCTTTCCTAGGCAACACTTTTCATTTCCAATTTCACTTAACACATATATGTTGCTTTAAGTTCTAGCAGTTGTAGCAATCAATTCTCTTGAACCTTATTTTCTCATCTTGCACTTTTGTGAATTGAAAGTAACTTTATGAACTTGGTAATACATTTGACTCACACTTAGAAGATTATGTTTCATATCTTCTACTAGTAGAACATTTTCTGCCTTTGTATTCTTATTCCCAATTCTAACTGTGGCTTTTCCAATGATTTTAGCCGAATCATCATTTCTGAAGGAGACTGATCCATCTCTTTTATTTCTTAATGTAAGAAACCCGTCTCTATCACCTATCATGTGTTTTGAACAACCACTGTCAACATATGAACCATGTTTCTTCTTCTTAGCTTGTAGAGAGAGTGTGCATTCTTTATTGCTATATTGATTCTGCTTTCTTATCCATGTCCTTTTCTGAGGTTCCTATCTATGATTGTTGTTGTTCTGTTGTGGTTCTCTAGGAGGGATTGTCATTCTGCAATCTTTGGCCATGTTTCTAAAGTTGTTACACTTGTATCATTCCACTTAAGTGTTCAATGATTCAAACTTGTTGTAACTTCTTCTTTGTGTTTCACTAGGCCTTCTTGGATAACCCTTTTGTGTATGACTTTCAAAGTTGTTTATGTTCCTATTGTTATCTCTGCAATTCACAACTTTATGTCCAAAATTATTACATGCATAACATAAACAAAAAAATATAGTTTGATACCTAGGAGTTGAAGATCTTCTAAAAGTAGGTGCTCTTATGAATTCTTCTTCTTCCTGAGACCTCTATGTTTCTGTCAGTTGCTGATTCTGAAATCTAAATCTTCTTGGTGGAGGAGTGTCCTTGTAATTTTCTCTGTAGACATTTATATCCCCTTTGATTGTTTCTGCATAGATTTTTGGATATGTTTCTTGTTCTGTTGTTTTGGATCTTGATCCCTTTTCTGTATGATTGTATCCAAGTTCATACTTGTCATGATTAGGCCTTTGACTATTGATAATGTCATTCAAAACTTTTGAGTTGTTCTGCATATTTTTCTTTTGGAGATACTTTCTTAATGTGACAATCTTTGCTTCCAAATTTTCAATGATCTTGTCTTTTCCTTCTAGTTGTTCTTTGAGTTCTTCTTCAATTATTTTATCTTCTTCAATTTGAACCTTCAAATTTGTGATCATTTGTTCTAATTCCCAAGTGTCTTGTTTCTTGTATAGTTCTGCTTGTAGCTTCTTGTTTTTCCAGTTTTCTCTTCTGATAACTTCTATGGCACTCAACAATTCCTCTCAGTAGTCAACTTCTGCCTCTTCAATTTCTTCTTCGACTTCTTCATATTCTTCTTCAGAGTCTTCTTTATCAAATTCTTCTACTTCCATGAATATAAATCTTTCTGTCTCACTGTCACTGACTTCATCTTCATCTGATGATGAGATGTCTTCTTTGGTGCATAAGTTTTTCTTGAAAACTTTCTTTGTGATTCTTTTTCCTTTACATGTTTGTTTTCTTTTTGAGTAACTTTCATCATTTCTCTTTTTCTTATGAGGACATTTGTTATCAAAATGACCAATACCATCAAAATTAGAACAAATTAAAGGAAGCTTACCTCTATACCCGCCGTCAGTTCCCCCATTTAGTATTTTGACAAAGTTGGCCACTTCTTCATCATCTTCCGAGATGTCACTATTGCTATTATGTTCTTTTTCTTGTTGCTTTCCCTTTTTCTTTGATCTTTTGGATGCTTTAAAGGCTGCTTCTTTTACATATGGATTTTCCTATTTAGTTCTCATTTCATATGTTGTGAAGATTCCATGCAGTTTGCCCATACTTATTGAGTTTATATCTGTTGTTTCTTCTAGTGCTAATATTTTAGGGTCAAATATCATAGGAAGAGATATTAGTACCTTTTGAACAATTACAGATTTTTCAATTTCTTCTCCTAATCCCATTATTTCATTTACTGTTTCATCGACTCGTAAGAAGTAAGATGCAATATTCTCATCTTCCTTCATCTTTAGTTGTTCGAACTGACCTCTGTAAGTTTGACGCTTTGTTTCTTTGACTTTTGAATATCCTTCATAAATATTTCGAAGTTTGTCGCAAATATCTTTAGCGGATTTACAATGTGCAACTTTGGTGAATACTGTTTCACCAAGACCATTCAGAAGTGCATTTATGGATTTGGAATTATTCTGACCGAGTTTCACTGCTTTGTCATTTGTTGGCAGAACTGCTGGTACTATGTATCCATCTACAATTGATTGCCAAATTTCAAATCCCTGTTCCTGTATATATGTCTTCGTCCTTATGCTCCAAAATGCATACTTTTTTCCATCAAATGTGGTATTCCATTTTTATACAAGTTGTTTCTCTCCATGATCTACCTTTCAATGGTTAAACAGATTTTTGAAGGAACCGACTCTGATACCAATTGTTGGATTACTGAGAGGGGGGATGAATCAGTAATAGAGAAATCTAATAATTTTTAACCATATAATACAAGTGTTATATCAATGTATAATTATCATCCAATAACTGCAGAGTAAATAAGAAATGAACAAATGAACAATCATACACATACACGATAGCCCAGTGTTTTACATGGAAACCCAAAGTGGAAGAAAACCAGAGAATGTGTTTTCTTATATGTCTTGAATAATTACATTCATTGGAAGCACCAACTTCCTTTGTTTTCCGGCTACAATTGGAAGGAGGCTCCAACCCCCTAGTTTCTCAAGCTACAACCTGAGGGAAGCTCCAACTCCCCAATTATCTGGCTACAACCAGAAGGAGGATACAACCCCCTAAGTTCTCTAGATACAACCGAAAGGTGGCTACAACCACCTATCCTTTCCCCGTCCAACCACCATGAAGTAGAAGTAGAATGATGAAACCACTGTCACACTATCACTGTGAGATATACCACTGTACAACTGTATCAACCTATACCACTGACCTGCATCCAACCTGTACAACTTCCCTATAATCAATCTATATCAGAACTGAACATGTATCAACAAAATTAAAACAGGTACGCAACCTGTAGTGTTGCAACACGCGTATGTATATGCCCTATATATTATGAAGCTTGCGTATGTATGCGACCAAACTGTTATGCAACCTGTGTATTCCTGATGAAAACTAGGGTTTTATTTCTTTTGAAAACTTCTAACCCTGTGTAACTCCTTTCACATATATATGTACCTATCACTGTATCCAGACTGTAACTATACCCTGTGCATGCATCCTCATACATAACCTTTACCCAAAGAATATATATATATATATATATATATCTACTCATGTTCCATATAGGTGTGTGTAATCATGAAAAAGTATAATAACCCTCACATGATCTAGTCATCAAACCCCTTCTGATATTTAGCCTCTCAATACATCAACCACTTCACAAATACAATCTCTCAACCATGTACCACAAACCCTTAGCCATATGCCAAGAAATACAAGATGTGCCTCAATAAGAAGTATCAGTGATAAATATACCACCACTATATTTCTGTAGATTTGACTTATGCAGAAGATCCCATGAAACCACTAGTCTCTTTAGGGAGAATCCTCAAATCTCCATAACCATTTCTCATGCATACATCAAAATCCAACTATTCATAGAAATAAGACATACCTTTTGAACCAATGGATAGATATGATGTATCTGAGCACTGTAGACCTTCATGGGAGCTTGATCTTAGAATATAGAACCTTTGCATCGTCATATTATCAAGTTTCCATGGCTTTACCAACATGTACTCACCCTAATACACTGCTAGTCCACGTATGTACGCACCCTAATGTTACACATCAAAATTACTCATTTCAATGATGACCTATTGTCGTCATTACAAGTGTTGCAAGTGTCACATTTTATCCATAAATGTCACAAGTGTCGTAGACATCATACATTCATCTTGCCTATGTCGTGTCTCAAACGACATCACAAGGACACTTCAAAGACACCCTCAAAAGACTGTTTTAAGAAAGAGAAATCACATGACAAAGAATACAAATTTTTTACCATGAAAGAAACCACTTAAAAATCAATTTTGAAGGGAAACGCTCCCCTACCCACTATCAGAGAGTGCCAATGGTCCTTTCCCTCCTTTGGGGGAGTGTTACAATACTCTGTGCCCCATTCTAGGGGAGCACTGGGCTGTTTGAGGAAATCTTGGGCCGTCGAGCAAAATCAGGGAAAGATTCCCTTCATCTATGGAGTCAGTTGGATTTGAATCTAAGGTCAAGGATGGATCTTAGGGAGGATCCACAAATGATGGAGAAATATCCTCAACCTATCCCAATAATATCTAAGGTGGTTAGGCCTCTCCAAGCCTATATAAGGAGGCCTCCTCATGGTGAAAAAAAGGAGACACTGAAGGCATCAAACTTATGATCTCATAAGGGAGATAATCAGTGAAGCATAGTCATTTTGTTGGTGGATCATTTGAGCAAGTGGTTGGAAAAAGAGAGCTTGGTAATGCTGCTGCATCTGCATCAAAGGTCTGTAAGTATCTCTATTGATTTCTCATTAATACATGTGCTTGGCCTATTTCCTTCAAGATTGTGTATGCCTACATGAACTTGTATTTAATTGATAGATCTAGTTTCAGAATAATCGTAGTAGAATAGGAAGCATGTTTTGTCTTTGATTGGATTGCAGGACCTGCAGAAGAGTTTGTGGATTGGAACTCAACTTGGAATTAGGTGAGGACAAACATCGTAAAAAGGTACATCTTCTTCCTCTTCACTAAAGGCTAGTTTAGCTAGGTTTAAAGGGATGTTAGTGACCAAAGTTAGCACCTTTCTATCTTGATCTTAGAGATTTAGGATCCAAGAGGGAATCCACCTGTCTGCAAGGGGATTTTCCTATAATACCTAATACACTGTCAGCCTRTGTATGCCTCAGTATGTATGCACCCTAATACATTGTCAGCGTGCATATGCCTTAGAAAATAGGGTTTTTTTGTATTCGCTGTAATTCCGAGAATTTCACCGTCAACCCTTTGTACTACTCAGAATTTCACAACTTTAGATGTATCAATGAGTACTTGCAATAAGCCTCACACAACATAATATATTCAATGTGTTCAAGTGTATTTAAATGAGAGAGCCTTGCCTCTTATTTATACTTTCATTTAGTATTCCACTTTCCTTATTTTATGGAGTTCTCCATTAACTTTATTATTTAAATAATTTCTTTTGAAAACACTTTGACTTTTGGGGCTTCTAGATGAATCATGAGGGTCCTCCAACTTCACATGGCCATAACTCTCTAACCATGAGGAGTTATGTGACGTTCCATATACCACCGGAAATGGAATGATAAGAAATATCCATCTAGGATAGTTTCACTAAAAAATTCACTGAACTTCATCTCATTATTCCAAAATTAAGCATGGGTTCTCTAACCATACTTCTAGGATAACTCAATCCGCAAAGCATCTTCCTGTGAAGGCTTTCACCATAAGGGGACCAATTTGGAGTTCATCCGTTTGTACTTCTTATCGACCATGAAAATACAATAATGAGTCATCTTTACATCAAACAAACTTGGGTCCATTACCCAAATCTTTGTGCTACCGAAATTTTCTACTAGACTTTCTTCAAGAGTTGACATCAATGGCAACCAAGCTTAATCAACCTAGCCCGCACTAGGTGAACCACATATATATGTGTCTTTGTTGTATTGTGTTTCTTCTATGTTTTATTTTCACATTTATTTTATTTATTTCTCTGTGATCCTGTTTTTCTAACAACTGGCATCAAAGCAAAAGGGAACTCGTAGGAAAAGAGGGTTCCTGGTTCGAGTGGGAGCAATGGCAGAAGATTGGAAATTTAGGGTCGAGAAATTTAATGGCCAAAACTACCATTTATGGAAGATGCAGATGGAAGATTATTTATATCTAAAGGATCTATTCTTACCATTGGGTGGAATAAAAAAGAATCCGACGGCCATGAAGGATGGAGAATAGGAGGTTCTTGACAGAAAGACACTAGGAACAATACGAATGAGCTTGGAAACATCGATGGATTTCAATATTTCAAAAGAAAAGACAACGAAGGAGTTGATGGATGCATTGGATAAATTGTATGAAAAGCCATGGATGTCCAATAAGGTATTTCTAATGAGGAGATTATTTAATATGAAGATGTCAGAAGGTGGGTCTATTGCAGATCATTTAAATGAATTTAATATAGTTACTAATCAACTAAGTTCTGTAAAATTGGACTTTGATGATGAGGTCAAGGATATTATAATCTTGTGCTCATTGTCAGAAATTTGGAATGACTTGGTCATGGCTATAAGTAACTCTTTCTCTAGTTCAAACACTTTAAAATTTGATGTTGTTGTTAGTGTTATCCTTAGTGAGGAAATGTGATGGAAAAGCATAGGTGAGACATCAGGTAATGCGTTAAACATGGAGAACAGGGAAGACAAAAGGAAAGAGGAAAGGGCTTAGGGAATCGTGAGAATTCTAGGAAGGGAAGATCCAAATCCATATTTGGAAAGATAGAGTGTTGGAATTGTGGGAAGAAAAGACATTTGAAGAAAGACTGCAGAGCTCCAAAGAAACAAAGAGATGGACAACAGGAGAAAAATTAAGATGAAAATGTAATAGGTGATGTGTTACAAGATGCTTTGATTCTTTCTGTAGATAATATTTTTGAGTCTTGGGTAGTAGATTCAGGGGCTTCATTTCATGCCACACCCCATAAGAAACATTTTTTATATTATGTTCAAGGTGATTTTGGACATGTTCATTTGGGTGTTGATGCACCATGCAAAATTGTTGGAATGGGAAAGGTAAAAATAAAGCAAAGAAATGGAAACCAATGGTTGTTGAAAGAGGTAAGGCATGTTCCAGATCTAAGGAAAAATATTATTTCAACAAGTTAGTTGGAAAGTGAAGGGTGTATATCCACATTTATAGATAAGGTGTGGAAGGTCACCAAAGGATCATTGGTGATAGAAAAAGGAGAGAAGGTAGGTACATTGTATTTATGTACTGGTAATACTGACTCTTCTATCTCTTTAGCTTCTACAAGAGTGGATAGAGAACTTTGGCATCATAGGATTGAACACATGAGTGAGAAGGGGATGAAGATACTTCACAAAATAAATTTGTTTCCATATATTAAACAAATTGATTTGGATTTCTGTGAGCATTGTGTTTATGGAAAACATAAGAGAGTCGGAATTCTCAGAGTCAGAAAAGAAAAGAAGAGTGAAAGGTTAGAGCTTGTGCATACAGATGTGTGGGGACCAACTCAGGTATCATCTCTTGGTGGATCTCATTATTATGTTACTTTTATTGATGATGCAACTAGAAAAACTTGGGTTTATTGCATTTGAAAAAATATGATGTTTTTGATTATTTTAAGAAATGGAAAGATTTGGTTGAGAATGAGACAGGAAAAATGTTGAAGTGTCTCAGATTAGAAAATGGAGGTGAATATTGTAGCAAGGAGTTTGATGATTACTGTTCATACTATTGGAGATGCCCTTGTTTTTTTTTACCTTTCACAATTTTCAGTTTTTGATACTTGAAATCTAAAGATGACCTTTTGTCTTTCCCTCCACTCGGAACTTTGAAAAAAAAAAAAAATCTTATAACCTTCTCGAATGAGTAGCAATGCTTTTTCTCCCTTTAAAACGAGTCCTCTTTTGTAATAAGTTCGATCTTTTTTGCTTTATCTTGGGATCTCACAAGTCGGATACTTTAATCCTTGAGTTCATACGTCCCGAGTCACGAAACGACGAAGTCATTTTCATTTTTCGCCCGAAGCATTAACTTGGGTAAAATCTTTTAACTTTTGATTTAATGTTGTCGGGGTTTCGTGCCTCGGCGTTCGTAAAACCCAATTTTTCTTTTTCACAGTCCCGAGAGCTGAGAACGCGAGGTACATGTGAGTTAACCCTGATCAAAGATTAAAAGCAAAAAGCTAACTATGGTTAAAATGGTTCTCGGCGCTATCTTTTCGAAAATCATGGTGTTTGAAACTCCGACTCACGAAACTGCGAGGTGATTATAGTATGATTAATTAATCACATAATCCAAATTTTTCTTAATCAAGTCTTAATTATCTCTAGCTCGCAGTTTCATGACTCGGCATACTAATCTTCCAAAATTTTATCTTCGAAGTTCCGAGTCGCGATACGGCGATTAAAATGATTATGAAATTAATCATCCCTGAAATCACGATTATCGTTAATTAATCCAAATCAGCACTCGCAGTCTCGTGAGTTAAAGACTCAAATTGTTGAACGAAAATCCACGATGCAGCGATAATCGAGAAAATGGTTAACATTGCTAAGTTTGAAAATTTAAGATAATGCGAGATATGTCCCGTGCATCGAGGTTTGCACATTTCCCAAGGAAACTTTTTCTCTCCATACTCCGACTGACTGGAGAGCTGCTAAACATTGATGACATTAATGGTTAATTAGGGTGAATCCACGAAAAATAAGATCGGATTTTACGAAATAAATTTGTTTCTAATTGTGATTTGACAGACTTATTTTGAAAGTACAGAATTTTCAAATATATGCAGGATTTACGTTTCATTATTCATTCTCGTAAGCACGCAGAGCTTGTCATTTTCAGAGTGAACTAATTTCTGCATGTATACGCAGGCTTATCGCAGAAGAGAGAAAACACAAGCTTCAACTATGGCTCCACGGAAAGCAGCAAAGGCTAGCGTCGAGGATGCAGGGAAAGGTACAGATACTGTTTCCGACACTTCACCTCAGAGTGGTGGTTTGGTACCTAGATGATCATTTGTTTTAGATATTCTACAAACTGAGTTGGTAACTTATTCATATTCCGACGACAATGACAATGAAAAGGATGATTTGAACACTAAATATAAGATTGTTGTTCAATCTGGAATGCATAAGATAGCAACCAGACCACGGTTGCTCCCCTATTATGATATGATTCGATGGGCTTTGGATCACATAGACTTGCCCACCAGAACTATCCTAAACGACCAGCGGGTCACGGTCGGGACTTTTAGACCGGAGCACATCCAAGGCATGTATAAACTTTCGTCAACATCTGAATACACGTATGATGCTGATTTCCTGGAGAAGTTTAAACAGAAGGAGTGCATTGAATATAACAAAACCATGCCTAGTTTGATTAAAGATTGGGTTTCGCGCACCGCGAAGTTCAGAGCAATGACAAGGGCATATATTCTATCCATTCTTTGGAGCCACAATATAAATATGTGGCCATGATGACCTGTCGACTTTTTGGGCGAGAGGATACATCACATTTTTATATCTCTTGGGTGCCTCTCATATTTTGGGTTGCTGAAGGTTGCTCATTCAACTGGGCGAAGATGCTCTCAGACAGCTTGTTCAACAGGGTCACCGAGTATCGGGAGCAAAAGGCCAACGAAAAACCATCCTCATTTCATGTCTGCATATATCATGGACGCAGTATGTTTCGTGATTCCATTCCCTTTGATGAATTGGGATTGGAATCCAACCCATGAAAAAACTGTACATGAGTATCATGACAAGCTGTGGGAGGATAAAGCGGACAAATTCATTTATGAAATTTTCAACTGGGTAATGGTGCCCCTACACATTGCCATTTTTGGTCTTTCGCCACCTTGGATCTCGGACATCATCACTGCAAATCTGAGTGGTATAGCAGACTGGTACGTAGAAGCAGAGTTTTCCTACTTTAGAGTCTTCGGAGCTACTGTTCCCCCTCTTGCACTACCACTGTTCATCCCCGACAAGCTTTCTTGTCATGAGATTGCCCGACAAACAGTGATTGGCGGGGTAAGTAAAGAGCTCAAAGCATCTTCGAAGAAGGTATGGCCGTTTTTCCCTATTCGGCTTAATTCTTATTCTTTATTGGATTTCGGGCATGCAAAAGCTGAGGCTGCAGCCTTGGAAGACATGAGTTTAGTCTCCATTGAATATAAAAAACAAGATCTTCATAAAATTGTAAGTAACCATTTAGCAAATTGTGGGATGAAGAGGTTTGAACACGAGCTTTCACCCTCGGATGATATTTTCCAAGGGGCGAGATCTTACGGGGAAGTGCTAGATCAGATCCGATCTTTAGCACCTGAAGACATGGCCTCTGTATTAAGATTTCAGGAAACTAGATGAAGATGTCTCCCCACTGTGTTGGGAGGTTTGGCCATTGCCGAGAAAAAACATAAATATGTTGAAGATTCTGCCGAGGTAAGGTCTATCCCTGGACAACAACAGGAAGGAGAGCAAACGAGTAATTCCGAAACAAAAGAGAAAACTCCAGATCCTCCAAGCAAACAGAGTTCGGAGGCTGAGGGAAAAACTCCAGACCCACCAAGGAAGCAGATATCAGAGACTGAAAAAGAAACTCCAAATACTCCAAAGGAGCAGAACCCAATCGATACTCCAAAAGAATTGACGAAGCAAAGAGGAAAGCCCATCACCTCGATCACACCCTTGCAGTCGTCACAGGAAAATGTTAGCGAGAGATGGATATTTGATGAAGAGCTGAGGCCGATCAGAGCAGAAGAAATCCCTCCTAACGAGTTCTTTTTTGATAAAAAGAGAAAAGCTGTCGTGAAACGAGAGTTTTATCAAGAGGGTGAGTTCACTGCTAAGAAATAAAAAATCATGATAGATGGCAAGAACAAGAAAAGTGACCAGCTTGCCACTGAAATCGTTGGAACACTGGGGGCATATGCTTCAGCGAATCAATTCTCGGTTGGGCAGATGAATAACCAACTTAAAATAAAAAATCGCCTCATCAAGACCCTTGAGGCCAGATTGGCTACAGCCATAGAGAATGCTAAAAGCTAGGCCAACATGGAGATGGAACAGGCTAGATCAGATGATAAAAATGAAATAGAAACACTCAAAGTTACGCTGGAGCAAGCGCAGTCAGTGATCCGAGATGGTCGGGTGCAGGCTGGTCAGCAGAGAACTATGATTGCAGAGTTACAGGCTCAGGTGGAGACCGCTGAAAACAGGATGATCGACGTCGAGGGGTTTAAATCCCGAGCGATCGATATTTGAAGCAGGATCTCTTCTGCACAACAAAAACTGCTAGACAAAGTGGGAGTAATTAGAGAAGATTGCCTGTTGATGCATCGAATTTCGGAAAATCTGACTGGCAAAGAAAGGAATGCAGAAGCCGCTCGGGTCGCTTTTCAAGAGGTGGTGATAGCTACTAACAACAGATTCTCAGCAGGTCCTCCAGGACTCACCATCGCTGAAAAAACTAGAGGTAACATTCTGTTAAAGGATGGGGAACATAATATCACCTTAAGCAAGGAACAGGTTCAAAAAGTAACCAATTCATTAGATGAAGCATTCAATGCTATAGATGGTGAGATTTTAGGTATGGAGAGTGGAGGTGACTCAGAAACGTTAAGGCAAATGAATGTAGATCAGATTTCCCTCGACCTGAAAGAGAAGAATGAGAGAGATGCGACAAATATCTCTAAGATGGACAGGGTGGACATGGCTCAAGTTGACCAACACTTAATTCAACCTAGTGCACAACTAAGTGCCCTTGATATCGCTGATGCACAGATGGGAGATAAGCTGCCGCAGTTGGCCCGAGAATGCTATTTCACCAAGCCCAGCTGTCAATCAGAACCCTCACAACTTGTGTCCCAGTTCGTAGAAAAATGTATCATGTGCACCGAACCCGCGCAAAGACAAGTGTCTGGTGCCATTTGAAAATAGAGTAAGAGAAAAGAGAGTGATTTCTCTCTTTTCGGTTGTAACTGAATAGGTGAAACCGTTGAGTTTCTAAACTGATCTGCCAAGTTGTATAAATATACCACAAAAAGAAGAAGAAAGGGATGGACCTTTTTGGTGTCGATTGTAAGAAAGTTTTTGCATTTGAAGAAGTTAATATATAAGCAATTTGAACATTCTCGATTCCGTCCAGACTGTATTATCAAGTTTGCTTCCTTTGTACTTTATGTTTCATTTCATTTTATTCGTTCATAATTGATGTGCTTTGTTATGCTTTAGTACGACCACTACTATAACAAAGGAATTATTGTTTTCTGTATTTTTTCATTGTCCTTCCTCTGCACCAGCTATCAGTGGGTGTAAGACCAATTTACATTTTCAGAACTCTACGTTTGTTCTTCGCTATATCATTTATTTTCTTACTAACTTCCTCCTCTGTGTATATGTAATTTTTCTTTTGACAGGAATCTTGCATTATATACTGCTGAATGTTTCTCTTTCACACCACGCCTTTATATTAAATCATAATACAATTACAGGAAAGGGCCTTCAAATCGCCTTTCTGTTTTGTTCCTTAAACGTAAAATTCTCTTTTACTCGACTCAATGGTGACAGCATTAAACAAATTCTAAACTCATTCACATTATTATTATTCCTCCATGACTGTCCCTGCAGCGACACAGCCCAATATTGAACTCGGACTATCTAATCAAACACACATTGCTTTAAATCTTTTTGACACAATCCTCAAAACAGCTAACACCCGAGAAGAACTTGAGCGCTCATGGGCAACCATTGAGCAAGATATAACTGCTCAAGATCAGTTGGAAGCTAGACAACGAGAATGTAGGAATCTGCCCTAGTTTCTTATACCGAAGGTGACATTATCCTCATATTCATCTTTCACATACTTTCGGATGCCTTGACACTGTACGTTAAGCCTTAGTACAGACTCAGGAACAACATCTTTCTGGCGCCGTTCCCAGGGAGAAAAGTTACGAAATATTTTCCCTGGGAAAACGACATTTATTTCGTTGAAAGTGCTACTCCTTGATAGTGAACGTGGAGTACACACATTTTTAAGGCTTTTTCAATCTTTCACTTGGTGACTCTACTGAAAGAAAAACCGGCTTCTGGTAGAAAGAGTACCAGACAGAACCCATATGGCAAGCTGATTACGCCTGTTACTGATCCAGAAAAACTTTTAAAAACAAAAATCCAACTTTCCAAGGCTAAGTGCCATTCAGAACCTTCTACTTCACACAGTTCTCTGTTCGATACTAAAGACTTGACGTCAAACTGTTCTGAAGTTAGGAGTGAGATTATTTTGACTTTCCCATCCATACACAAAGAAAAAGGTCCTTTAGAAAGTTCGTTACCTATCGACATTACATCTTTTCTTCGACATAATTTCCTTGTCTTGCCCGATACCAAAAAGGGTGTTACACCCTCTTTTCCTACACCCAAATCTATGGCAGCCGCCAGAGGAGGTGGTGGAGGAGGAGGTGGAGGTCAAGGACAGGCCCCTCCTCCCAGAGTATTCACAAAAGTAGCAGTGAGATATGCTCCCCTAGTTTTACCCGTCCCCCTACATGATTTGCCTGAAAACTACATCAAAAATCTTCCTAAGTTCACTGGGGAAGGGGATCTAACCGCAGCCGAGCATATAAATTTCTTTGAAAAATTCACAGACATTTGTGGTATCGAGCATGAAGATTTCTATTCGAGACTTCTTGTCCAGACCTCTGAAGGACCGGTCCGAACTTGGTTTCGGATCCTACCTGTAGCTTCTATCCTATCATACGATGCTTCGGAGGATGCCTTCCTAAGACAATGGGGAGAGCAGAAAGATCACTTGTATTATCTTACCGAGTTTGGGTCCCTAAAGAAAATGAACTCAGAAATAGTTATGGAATTTATTATGAGATTCAACAAACTGTATCATAAGATTCCAGCTGCAGTTAAACCCTCTGAACCCTTAGCCAAAGTAACCTTCGCGAGAGCTTTCGAGCCAGATTTCGCCCTACTTCTGAGAGAGAGAAGAGGAGCCACTTTGGATAGAATGCAATACGATGATGTCGAAATTGAATCTAATATGATGGCTTCGGGAAAATTAAAAGCCAAAGTAGAAACAGTCAACCGCGAGAATAGACGATATAGGGAACCAACGGGTCCTTCAGGCTCAAATAGATACACTGATGATAGGGTAGATGATATGGCCCGATTGATTAAAGAACTGTCCAACAAAATCTCCAGGATGGAATTGGACCAGGCTAAGGCTGATTCTTCAAATAAAAAAGAATTCAGGAGAAACCCAAATCACGAAAATCAACAGAAACAAATTAAGAACGAAGATCAAAAAATACAAGCTCCACTAAAAAACGAAAATTTTATAGGAGCAAATGACCTCCAAAATAGTGACGGAAAGCGAGGGTGATGGCTAGCTAAAATACAAGAATTCAATCTGGAAGTCAAGCTGACTAAATTGATAAAGGGGCATGGTCTGGCCAAACTCTTGGCCGAGTCGAATCTTAGAGCTCTTGATATTAATTGCATCCAAGAGGAAGACGAAGATGCACACCTCCACGAGCCGGATGACCAGACAGTTTTAAGCAAGGTTGAAGAAAATTTCATGTCGTCAACCTGGTATAAAGATATAGTGTTCTACTTGTTGAACCTGAAATGTCCAGATGGGCTATCATCAGCCAAATGTAGAACTTTAAAACTCCATGCGGTAAAATATTGCATCGCTGAAAACTAGCTCTATTGGAAGGATTTGCTCGGGTTCCTACTAATCTGTTTGGTTGAGTGGGAAACACCACGGGTTATAGAAGAATTTCATGAAGGGGTCTGTGGAGGACACCATGCATGGAGAGCCACAGCCTATAATATTTTGAGGGCCAGATACTATTGGCCGAAACTATTTTCGGACGTCAATGCCAAAGTGCGTGCCTGCAACCCGTGTCAACTTTTCGCTGGTAAACAGAAACTCCCTTCACTGCCACTCATTCCAGTCAAGACTGAAGCTCCATTACAACAATGGGGTCTAGATTTTATAGGAGAAATTAATCCCCATTCGAGTTCTCAGCATAAGTGGATCTTAACAGCCACTGATTATTTTACAAAGTGGGTGGAAGCCATTCCAACCAAAAGGGAAACAGACTCAGTGGTAATTGATTTTTTGGAGGAAAACATCTTGTCAAGATTCGGGTGTCCCTGAAAGATTGTTACCGACAACGCACAGGCCTTCAAGTCCATGGCTATGATAAGCTTCTGTCAGAAGTACAATATTGTTCTCAGCCATTCTACTGCTTATTACCCTCAGGGAAATGGGTTCGCCGAATCATCAAACAAGAGCCTGGTAAACATAATCAAGAAAGTACTGGATGAAAAAAAAAGGTCCTGGCATGTGCACTTGAAGTACACATTGTGGGAGAATCACATCAGCACTAAAAGGTCTATCGGCATTTCTCCGTTTCAAATGGTCTATGGCACCAATGCGGTTATACCTATAAACTTAGCGTTGCCAGTGATGAAGTTATGGCAGGATCAGAACGAAGAGCCAAATCATGTAACCAGGAGAATTAACCAGCTAATCGAGGTTCAACAACATAGATTGGAGGTTGATGAGAAAATGCAGAAGTATCAAGATGATATGAAAGCATTGTTTGACCTCAAGGCAAAAGACAGAGAATTCCTCCCAGGTGACTTAGTATTAAGATGGGATGCAAGAAAAGAGGAAGCCACCAAGCATGGCAAGTTTGACCACATTTGGTTTGAACCATTCAGGGTCTCTGCTCCAGAAGGAAAAAATTATTTTCTTCTGAAAAATTTAGATGGAGATTTCCTCAGCGCCCCTGTCAATGGGCGCTATCTGAAGCATTATATGACATAGCAGTTGTATATATAAAAAATAAAAAAAAATGTTCTGTAAATAAATAAATTTCATGTTTTGTACATACTAATATTTTCATTTGAATATTTACTTTTCATTTTTGGTTTTTGTTCCCGAAACTCTCGACACATTTCTAATATGAGTCGCATTTACTTTTTACAGGTTTCCAGCTTCAAAAAAAACTAGCAGGGAAAGCAATTCATAAAGCAGTATCAGAAACGAATCGGCATGAAACAGGTGATATCCAAAAAGTAGTTTCATAGTGCACAAAGAAAATGAAAAGAAAAGATAAAGGTGAGCTTTCGAAAAACGCAGGTTATAAAAGACTGTTTCAAGTAAACCAAGGTAACATGTTTAAAATTGCTGTATGGGCTAAAACGTTAGATAGCATGGTTTGTTGTTGTTTAGATAATCTTCGAGTTGAAGTGATTTGAATGAACACATTTAATCTGAAAACGGCAAGTCAGAATATCTGTTCCTAAAGATACCCATGAAAGCGAGTCTTGAGCTTTTTTGACCTTTTGTGTTTTCAGTCACTAAATCGCTGCCTTAAATCCTATCCATCTCTAGGTCTAACTTTTATCAAATCATTATCTTTCCGAGCCATTGTGAAGAGATTTAAGCTTTCATTTTAAACCTCGGGGGGTTTCGAAACAGATCGTTATTGGAAAGCTGGTCTTCTCAACTACTTGTTTTCCTGCTAAACGAAGGAGTGTTTAGAGTGATCTTAACTTTCCTAGGTTTTTTAATAGCTTCAGAAGAATCAAATCTTGCTCGAACAGGATGCCCTTAAGAAAGTATTATTTCCCCTGTCTCCCTAAGAACGAAGGTATTGTGAGGGTCAAGGGAAGCTTGGTACCGAGTAATCAAAATAAGTTGACAGACCTCTGATGCTAAATATTACACCGATATCAGCCATGATACACACTGATTGCCCCCATCTTCGTACTCAAAAAAGTAAATTATAAGATAGGTGGTGAAAGGAAATTCAGAAATGATTGCCCCCACCTAGTCCAGGGAGACGATGAAAGGAAATTCAGAAATGATTGCCCTCGTCTCAGCATTTAAATGCATAAATATTTTCCGAAGTGGTGAAAGGAAATTCAGTGAAATGGGTCAGACAACTTCACCGGGGTACTGAACATGCTCGCTGGTAGTGAAGCAATGTCTGAGATATCGGTAAGGCTGTTATACACGAATATCACTCTACTCTGGTAACCAATGCTTCCTGAAAACCTAATCAACACCCCAAATTCAGATGGGACTTCCCGATTTAAAAAGTATGTAATCTCATTCTTTGGATGCAAGCTGAGAATCACAAGACCTGTTAAATCTCCTAGGGTCGTTTCGATTGCCTGGAAACATACCCAAATTTAGTAGTGGGAAAGGGAAAATTGTGAAAGGGACTTCAACTGTGTTTGGAAAGAGTATCTGATTTTGAAAAAACTTCTCGAGGTAAAAAACTAAGTCTTTACCCTCTTCAATCCTTTTTCTTTGATTTTTTCCGCATGTGTGAGCTTCTGACTCCATTTACCCAATATTGGCACCTGGTCTACTGTGCTTCCCACCTCACAAGGAGGCATGATCCCTAGTTGGAGCCTATGTTGGAGCCGCCCTTGTTTTTTTTTACCTTTCACAATTTTTAGTTTTTGATACTTGAAATCTAAAGATGACCTTTTGTCTTTCCCTCCCCCCGGAACTTTGAAAAAAAAAAAAAATCTTATAACCTTGTCGAATGAGTAGCAATGCTTTTTCTCCCTTTAAAACGAGTCTGCTTTTGTAATAAGTTCGATCTTTTTTGCTTTATCTCGGGATCTCGCAAGTCGGATACTTTAATCCTTGAGTTCATACGTCCCGAGTCACGAAACGGCGAAGTCGTTTTCATTTTTCGCCCGAAGCATTAACTTGGGTAAAATCTTTTAACTTTTCATTTAACCTTGTTGGGGTTTCGCGCCTCGGCGTTCGTAAAACCCAATTTTTCTTTTTCATAGTCCCGAGAGCCGAGAACGCAAGGTACATGTGAGTTAACACTGATCAAAGATTAAAAGAAAAAAGCTAACTATGGTTAAAATGGTTCTCGGCGCTATCTTTTCGAAAATCATGGTGTTTAAAACTCCGACTCACGAAACCGCGACGTGATTATAGTATGATTAATTAATCACCTAATCCAAATTTTTCTTAATCAAGTCTTAGTTATCGCTAGCTCGCAGTTTAGTGACTCGGCATACTAATCTTCCAAAATTTTATCTTCGAAGTTCCGAGTCGCGATACGGCGATTAAAATGATTATGAAATTAATCATGCCTGAAATCACGATTATCGTTAATTAAGCCAAATCGGCACTCACAGTCTCGCGAGTTAAAGACTCAAATTGTTGAAAGGAAATCCACGATGCAGCGATAAGCGAGAAAATGGTTAACATTGCTAAGTTTGAAAATTTAAGATAATGCGAGATATGTTCCGCGCATCGAGGTTTGCACATTTCCCAAGGCAAATTTTCCTCCCCATACTCCGATTGACTAGCGAGCCGCTAAATATTGATGACATTAATGGTTAATTAGGGTGAATCCATGAAAAATAAGATCGGATTTTACGAAATAAATTTGTTTCTAATTGCGATTTGACAGACTTATTTTGAAAGTACAGAATTTTCAAATATATGCAGGATTTACGTTTCATTATTCATTCTCATAAGCACGCAGAGCTCGTCATTTTCCGAGTGAATTAATTTCTACATGTATACGCAGGTTTATCGCAGAAGAGCAAAAACACAAGCTTCAGCTATGGCTCCACGGAAAGCAGCAAAGGCTAGCGTTGAGGATGTAGGGAAAGGTACAGATATTGTTTCTGACACTTCACCTCGGAGTGGCGGTTCGGTACCTAGCTGGTCATTTTTTTCAGATATTCTACAAACTGAGTTGGTAAATTATTCAGATTCTGACGACAATGACAATGAAAAGGATGATTTCGACACTAAATATAAGATTGTTGTTCAATCTGGAATGCATAAGATAGCAACCAGACCACGATTGCTCCCCTATTATGATATGATCCGATGGGCTTTGGATCACATAGACTTTCCCACCAGAACTATCCTAAACGATCAGTGGGTCACGGTCAGGACTTTTAGACCGGAGCACATCCAAGGCATGTATAAACTTTCGTCAACGCCTGAATACACATGTGAAGTTGATTTCCTGGAGAAGTTTAAACAGAAGGAGTGCATTGAATATGACAAAACCATGCCTAGTTTGATTAAAGATTGGGTTTCGCGCACCGCGAAGTTCAGAGCAAATGAGAAGGGCATATATTCTATCGATTCTTTGGAGCCACAATATAAATATGTGGCCATGATGACCTTTCGACTTTTTGGGCGAGAGGATACATCACATTTTTATATCTCTTGGGTGCCTCTCATATTTCGGGTCGCTAAAGGTTGCTCATTCAACTGGGCGAAGATGCTCTAAGATAGCTTGTTCAACAGGGTCACTGAGTATCGGGAGCAAAAGGCCAATGGAAAACCATCCTCATTTTTCATGTCTGCGTATATCATGGACGCAGTATGTTCCGTGACTCCATTCCCTTTGATGAATTGGGCTTGGAATCCAACCCATGAAAAAACTGTACATGAGTATCACGACAAGCTGTGGGAGGATAAAGCGGACAAATTCATTTATGAAATTTTCAACTGGGTAATGGTGCCCCTGCACATTGCCATTTTTTGTCTTTCACCACCTCGTATCTCGGACAGCATCGCTGCAAATCTGAGTGGTATAGCAGACTGGTACGTAGAAGCAGAGTTTTCCTACTTTAGAGTCTTCCGAGCTGTTGTTCCCCCTCTTGCACTATCACTGTTCATCCCTGACAATCTTTCTTGTCGCAAGATTGCCCGACAAACAGTGATTGGCGGGGTAAGTAAAGAGCTCAAAGCATCTTCGAAGAAGGTATGGCCGTTTTTCCCTATTCGTCTTAATTCTTATTCTTTATTGGATTTCGAGCATGCAAAAGCTGAGGCTGCAGCCTTGGAAGACATGAGTTTAGTCTCCATTGAATATAAAAAACATGATCCTCAGAAAATTGTAAGTAACCATTTAGCAAATTGTGGGATGAAGAGGTTTGAACACGAGCTTTCACCCTCGGATGATATTTTCCAAGGGGCAAGATCTTACAGGGAAGTGCTAGTTCGGATCCGATCTTTAGCACCTGAAGACATGGCCTCTGTATTAAGATTTCAGGAAACTAGACGAAGATGTCTCCCCACTGTGTTGGGAGGTTTGGCCATTGCTGAGAAAAACCAGAAAGATGCTGAAGATTTTGCTGAGGTAAGGTCTATCCCTGGACAATAGCAGGAAGGAGAGCAAACGAGTAATCCCGAAACAAAAGAGAAAACTCCAGACCCTACAAGAAAACAGAGTTCGAAGGCTAAGGGAAAAACTCTAGACCCACCGAGGAAGCAGATATCAGAGATTGAAAAATAAACACCAAATACTCCAAAGGAGCAGAACCTTGTCGATACTCCAAAAGAATCGACGAAGCAAATAGGAAAGCACATCACCTCGGTCACACCCTTGCAGTCGGCACAGGGAAATGTTAGCGAGGGATGGATATTTGATGAAGAGCTGAGGCCGATCAGAGCAGAAGAACTCCCTCCTAACGAGTTCTTTTTTGATAAAAAGAGAAAAGTTGTAGTGAAACGAGAGTTTTATCAAGAGGGAGAGTTCACTGCTAAGAAATACAAAATCATGACAGATGGCAAGAACAAGAAAAGTGACCAGCTGGCCACTGAAATCACTTAAACACTAGGGGCATACGCTTCGGCGAATCAATTCTCGGTTGGGCAGATGAATAACCAACTTAAAAGAAAAAATCGCCTCATCAAGACCCTTGAGGCCAGATTGGCTACAGCCACAGAGAATGCTAAAATCTAGGCCAACATCGAGATGGAATAGGCTAGATCAGCTGATAAAAATGAAATAGAAATGCTCAAAGTTAAGCTGGAGCAAGCGCATTCAGTGATCCGAGACGGTCGGGTGCAGGCTGGTCAGCAGAGAACTATGATTGCAGAGTTACAGGCTCAGGTGGAGACCGCTGAAAACAGGATGATCGACGTCGAGGGGTTTAAATGCCGAGCGATCGATATTCGGAGCAGGATCTCTTCTGCACAACAAAAACTGCTAGACAAAGTGGGAGTAATTAGAGAAGATTGCCTGTTGATGCATCGGATTTCCGAAAATCTGACTGGCAAAGAAAGGAATGCAGAAGCCGCTCGGGTCGCTTTTCAAGAGATTGTGATAGCTACTAACAACAGATTCTCAGCAGGTCCTCCAGGACTCACCATCGTTGAACAAACTAGAGGTAACATTTTGTTAAAGGATTGGGAACATAATATCACCTTAAGTAAGGAACAGGTTCAAAAAGTAACCAATTCATTAGAAGAAGCCTTCAATGCTATAGATGGTGAGCTTTTAGGTATGGAGAGTGGAGGTGACTCAGAAACGTTAAGGCAAATGAATGTAGATTAGTTTTCCCTCGACCTGAAAGAGAAGAATGAGAGAGATGCGGCAGATATCTCTAAGATGGACAGGGTGGACATGGCTCAAGTTGACCAACACTTAATTCAACCTAGTGCACAACTAAGTGCCCTTGATATCATTGATGCACAGATGGGAGATAAGCTGCCGCAGTTGGCCCGAGAATGCTATTTCACTGAGGCCAACTGTCAAGCAAAACCCTCGCATCTTGTGTCCGAATTCGTAGAAAAATGTATCATGTGCACCGAACCCGCGCAAAGACAAGCACCTGGCACCATTTGAAAATAGAGTAAGAGAAAAGAGAGTGATTTCTCTCTTTTCGGTTGTTACTGAATTGGTGAAACCGTTGAGTTTCTAAACTGATCTGCCAAGTTGTATAAATATACCACAAAAAGAAGCAAAAAGGGCTGGACCTTTTTGGTGTCGATTGTAAGAATGTTTTTTCATTTGAAGAAGTTAATATATAAGCAATTTGAAGATTCTCGATTCCGTCCAGACTGTATTATCAAGTTTGCTTCCTTTGTACTTCATATTTCATTTCATTTTATTCGTTCATAATTGATGTGCTTTGTTATGCTTTACTACGACCACTACTATAACAAAGGAATTTTGGTTTTCTGTATTTGTTCATTGTCCTTCCTCTGCACCAGCTATCAGCAGGTGTAAGACCAATTTACATTTTCAGAACTCTACGTTTATTCTTCGCTATATCAGTTATTTTCTTACTAACTTCCTCCTCTATGTATATGTAATTTTTCTTTTGATAGGAATCTTTCATTATATACAGCTAAATGTTTCTCTTTCACACCACACCTTTATATTAAATCATAATACAGTTACGGGAAATGGCCTTCAAATCGCCTTTCTATTTTGTTCCTTAAACGTAAAATTCTCTTTTACTCGACTCAATGGTGACAGCATTAAACAAATTCTAAACTCAATCACATTATTATTATTCCTCCATGACTGTCCCTGTAGCGACACAGCCCAATATTGAACCTGGACTATCTAATCAAACACACATTGCTTTAAATCTTTTTGACACAATCCTCAAAACACCTAACAACCGGGAAGAACTTGAGCACTCATGGGCAGCCATTGAGCAAGATATAACTGCTCAAGAGCAGTTGGAAGCTAGACAACGAGAATGTAGGAATCTGCCCTAGTTTCTTATATCGAAGTTGACATTATCCTCATATTCATCTTTCACATACTTTCCGATGCCTTGACACTGTACGTTAAGCCTTAGTACAGACTCAGGAACAATATCTTTCTGGCGCCGTTGCCAGGGAGCGAAGTTACGAAATCTTTTGCCTGGGAAAATGACATTTATTTCGTTGAAAGTGCTACTCCTTGATAGTGAACGTGGAGTACACACATTTTTATGGCTTTTTCAATCTTTCACTTGGTGACTCTACTGAAACAAAAACTGGCTTCTAGTAGAAAGAGTACCAGACAGAACCCAGATGGCAAGCTGATTACGCCTGTTACTGATCCAGAAAAACTTTTAAAAACAAAAAACCAAGTTTCCAAGGCTAAGTGCCATTCAGAACCTTCTACTTCACGCAGTCCTCTGTTCAATACTAAAGGCTTGACGTCAAACTGCTCTGAAGTTAGGAGTGAGATTATTTCGACTTTCCCATCCATACACAAAGAAAAAGGTCCTTTAGAAAGTTCGTTACCCTTCGACATTACATCTTTTCTTCGACAGAATTTCCCTTTCTCGCCCAATACCAAAAATGGTGTTACACCCTCTTTTCCTACACCAAAATCTATGGCAGCCATCGGAGGAGGTGGTGGAGGAGGAGGTGGAGGTCAAGGACAGGCCCCTCCTCCCAGAGTATTCGCAAAAGTAGCAGTGAGATATGCTCCCCTAGTTTTACCCGTCCCCCTACATGATTTTCCTGAAAACTACATCAAAAATCTTCCTAAGTTCACTGGGGAAGGGGATCTAACCGCAACCGAGCATATAAATTTCTTTGACCAATTCACAAACATTTGTGGTATCGAGCATGAAGATGTCTATTCGAGACTTCTTGTCCAGACCTTTGAAGGACCGGTCCGAACTTCGTTTCAGAGCCTACATGCAGCTTCTATCCTATCATACGATGCTTTGGAGCATGCCTTCCTAAGACAGTGGGGAGAGCGGAAAGATCACTTGTATTATCTTACTGAGTTTGGGTCCCTAAAGAAAAAGAACTCAGAAAAAGTTATGGAATTTATTATGAGATTCAGCAAACTGTATCATAAGATTCCAGCCGCAGTTAAACCCTCTGAACCCTCAGCCAAAGTAACCTTCGCGAGAGCTTTCGAGCCAGTTTCGCCCTACTTCTGAGAGAGAGAAGAGGAGCCACTTTGGATAGAATGCAAGATGATGCTGTCAAAATTGAATCTAATATGATGGCTTCGGGAAAATTAAAATCCAAAGTAGAAATAGTCAACCACGAGAATAGACGATATAGGGAACCAGCGGGTCCTTCGGGCTCAAATAGATACACTGATTACAGGGTAGATGATATGGCCCGATTGATTAAAGAACTGTCCAAAAAAATCTCCAGGATGGAATTGGACCAGGCTAAGGTTGATTCTTCAAATAAAAAATACTTCAGGAGAAACCCAAATCACCAAAATCAACAGAAACAAATTAAGAACGAAGATAAAAAAATACAAGCTCCACTAAAAAACAAAAATTTTATAGGAGCAAATGACCTCCAAGATTTCGGAGATTCGGAAGACGAAGTTGCATATTTCGGTGATGAATGTTCACATCCATTTTTGACCCGGGAAGATTATGAGAAATCTTTAAAATCCCCTTAGTCGTCTGAGGAAAATGAAGAAAATGATCATACTGATCCCTGTATACCTCAACCAGAAACAAAGATGATAATGGCCGAGTTTCAACCAAAATAAAACCTAAGATAAAAAAAAAACTTAGTTCAATGGATCAACCTAAGAGGATCCTTCAAAGGGGTCAAGATCACGAACCTCCTTCGGAAGAGACCATGTTACCCAGCAACAAAACCAAGGTAGCAAAAACTCAAGGGTCCGATGTGAAAAAAGTTGAAACTCAAACACAAGAAGCTGAATCGGTAGATAAAGTTACGTCTTCAACTAAGGTCACTAGTGATAAAGTGATTCAGACAAGTAAGTCGGAAAGAAAACATGTGGAAGTCTCAACCAAAGAAACGGAAAAGGTAAATACATCTTTCATTCTTGAAAATGAGTTAAACAAAATTAAAATTCTGATTCCTTTGGTAGAATTAGAAAAAAATCCTGCTTATCGCAAGCAGATTGCCAAAGCGATGGGTGTCTATGATCTAGAGGGTCAATCTGATGTTATCCGAGAGATTCAATCGGATGTTATCAATCTAGAAGATGATAGACCTAACATCACCTTTGGTCCTCATTTTGAAGGGTCCAAAGACAACGTCGCTCCCTTTTATATCACCCTGAATATACATGATCAGTTGTTACATAATTGTATGTTAGACTCCGGGGCTTCTCATAATGTTATTCCCAAAATTATAATGGAGAAGCTGGGTCTACAGATCACAAGACCTTATGGGAATCTGTACTCTTTTGATTCAAGAAAGGTTAAATGCTTGGGAATGATAAAAGATCTGGTGGTTACCTTGGCACAAGTCCCTGTTAAGAGTATTCTGATGGACATGGTTATCGCCGATATTCCCCCTAAATATGGTATGTTATTATCCAGGTCATGGGGAGCCAAATTGGGGGGTTCTCTTCAGTTAGACATGTCTTATGCCACGATCCCTGTATTCGGTGGTCAGTTCACTCATTTGTACAGAGAAACAAGATTAGCGTACACAGTTAGCGATCCCCAAAACCCACACAACTTCCCCATTTACGTTGTAGATCAAGATCTAGGAAATTGCATCTTGTCTTTTGATGATGGATTGGATGGAGGTCCTGAGGAGCTCGATATGAGGCAAGAATATTTAAGCCCCTTGATAGAAGAGCTTTGCACTAATGGTATATGAAAAATGTACTTCGATGGCACTTCTTCTTCTGAAGGAGCTGGTGCTGGAGTACTTTTGGTAGCGCCTGAAGGTAAGTTTATGGTCCCTTTCTCCTATCGTTTACAATGGGAAATAGATTACACCAATAACGTATGTGAATATGAGGCATTGATCTTAGGATTAGAGGTTGCGAAGAAGTTGAATATAAAAAACTTGGAGGTATACAGTGACGCGGAATTCATAGTAAGACAAATAAACCGACAATACCTAGCCAAGCATCCAAGACTAAGAACTTACAGAAATTGTGCTTGGGATTTGATGGAAAACTTTTTCTCATCTGTAAAGGTCCATTTTATTCCTCGCACGGAGAACCTGCATGCCGACGCCTTGGCCAAGGCAGCTTCAACCTTTTCTCCACCAACAACTGTCAAACTAAAATATCATATTGAAATCAGATACAAACCTTCGATACCAGACAATATCCGACACTGGCAGGTCTTCGAAGAGGACGAACAAATCAAGAAATTTCTTACAGCCGTAGGAGAGTTCTCTGAAACTCATTCAGACCAAAAGAATCAAAATGAATCGATGTGGATTATGCAAGTTGGAGAAGATCATGAAACCTTCCGAGAAAAAATAGCGGACCATCGTATGCTGGTCCTTAAAAATAACCAAATTCCGAAAGGTTTAATTCCACTAGAAAGACTTTTCGATCAGAATGATGTACCTGTGAAATCCACTTTGCAGCCCCAACCAGAAGAAGTGGAGGACTGCGATATAGGAACTGAGAAAGAATCCAGGATAGTCAAGATATCTAAGTTCCTCCCTCCCAAAGTAAAAGTCCAGTAAAGAGACCTACTCACACAGTATAAAGATGTCTTCGCCTGGTCCTATGATGAGCTTAGAACGTATGATACTTCTATAATTGAGCACAAAATACCTTTGAAGCCCAGGGTCAAGCCGTTTAGGCAAAATATTAGGCAAATTAACCCCATTTTGTTGCCCGTAATTGAAAAGGAAGTTAAAAAACTTTTAGATGCGAAAATTATTGTACCTCTGAGGTACTCGGACTGGGTGGCAAAGTTGGTCCCTGTCAGAAAAAAGAACGGAGAAATCAGACTGTGTGTGGATTTCCGAAACTTTAATAAGTCTTCTCTAAAGGATAATTATCCACTCCCCAAAATGGACCACATCCTAGAAAAGGTAGTCGGAGCCAATCGAATGAATATGATAGATGGGTTCTCTGGATATAACCAAATCGCCATGAACGAGCTAGACAAAGAAAAAACTGCTTTCACCACACCATGGGGTACATTCATGTATGAAAAAATGCTGTTTGGTTTGATGAATGCAGGTGCCACATTCCAGCGTGCTATGGACATTGATTTCATAGGAGAAAGAGATAAGTTCGTAGTCATCTACCTTGATGATTTGATGGTTTTCTCTAAAACCGATGAAGAACATTTGGTCCATTTAAAGCAGACTTTCGAAAAATGCCGCAGGTATGGTCTGTCCTTGAACCCAAAGAAATCACATTTCGCTATGCGTGAAGGTAAGATTCTCGGACATATTGTATCTAAAGATGGGATCAGGATTGATCCTAAAAGGATTGAAGCAATAGAAACCATAAATATCCCCAGAAATGTAAAAGAAATTCAATCCTTCTTAGGTACTATAAATTTTTTACGAAGGTTTATTCCTAATTTTGCTGAGATTGTCAAACTGATCACAGGGATGCTGAAGAAAGATAGCAGAGTAAATTGGACAACTGAGGCTAAAGCGTCGTTCGAGCACATTAAAAAGGTCATCAGCGAGGCACCTGTGTTAGCAAGCCCAGACTACTTGAAAGATTTCCTCATATTCTCGTTTGCTTCCGAGCATACTATCGGTGTAGTACTCCTGCAAAAAGATGACGAAGGCTTCGAACGACCGATCGCGTTCTTTAGAAAGAGACTTAGAGACGCCAAATTAAAGTACGACATAATAGAAAAACATGTGTATGCAATGGTGAAAGCGCTAAAAGCATTCAGAACCTATGTATTGCATTCAAAAATTATAGCGTACGTGCCAACCAGTGCTGTCAAAGATATATTGGTACAGCCTGATAGTGACGGAAAGCGAGGGTGATGGCTAGCTAAAATACAAGAATTCGATTTGGAAGTCAAGCCGACTAAATTGATAAAGGGGCAGGGTCTGACCAAACTCTTGGCCAAGTCGAATCTTAGAGCTCTTGATATTAATTGCATCCAAGAGGAAGACGAAAATGCACACCTCCACGAGCCGGATGACCAGACAGTTTTAAGCAAGGTTGAAGAAAATTTCATGTCGTCAACCTGGTATAAAGATATAGTGTTCTACTTGTTGAACCTGAAATTTCCAGATGGGCTATCATCAGCCAAATGTAGAACTTTAAAACTCCACGCGGTAAAATATTGCATCGCCGAAAACCAGCTCTACTGGAAGAATCCGCTCGGGTTCCTACTAATCTGTTTGGTTGAGTCGGAAACACAACAGGTTATAGAAGAATTTCATGAAGGGGTCTGTGGAGGACACCATGCATGGAGAGCCATAGCCTATAAGATATTGAGGGCCGGATACTATTGGCCGAAACTATTTTTGGACGTCAATGCCAAAGTGCGTGCCTGCAACCCATGTCAGCTTTTCGCTGGTAAACAGAAACTCCCTGCACTGCCACTCGTTCCAGTGAAGACTGAAGCTCCATTTCAACAATGGGGTCTAGATTTTATAGGGGAAATTAATCCCCATTCCATTGCTCAGCATAAGTGGATCTTAACAGCCACTGATTATTTTACAAAGTAGGTGGAAGCCATTCCAACCAAAAGGGCAACAGACTCAGTGGTAATTGATTTTTTGGAGGACAACATCTTGTCAAGATTCGAGTGTCCCTGAAAGATTGTTACCGACAACRCCCAGGCCTTCATGTCCATGGCTATGATCAGCTTCTGTCAGAAGTACAATATCATTCTCGGCCATTCTACTGCTTATTACCCTCATGRAAATGGGTTGGCCGAATCATCAAACAAGAGCCTGGTAAACATAATCAAGAAAGTACTGGATGAAAACAAAAGGTCCTGGCATGTGCACTTGAAGTACGCATTATGGGTGAATCKCATCAGAACTAAAAGGTCTATCGGCATTTCACCGTTTCAAATGGTCTATGACATCGATGCGGTTCTACCTATAAACTTAGCGTTGCCAGTGATGAAGTTATGGTAGGATTAGAACAAAGAGCCAAATCATGTAACCAGGAGAATTAACCAGCTAATCAAGGTTCAACAGCATAGAGTGGAGGTTGATGAGAAAATGCAGAAGTATCAAGATGACATGAAAGCATTGTTTGACCTCAAGGCAAAAGACAGAGAATTCCTCCCAGGTGACTTAATATTAAGATGGGATGCGAGAAGAGAGGAAGCCGCCAAGCATGGCAAGTTTGACCACATTTGGTTTGGACCATTCAGGGTCTCTGCTCCAGAAGGAAAAAATTCCTTTCTTCTGGAAAATTTAGATGGAGAAGTCCTCAGCACCCCTGTCAATGGGCGCTATCTGAAGCATTATATGACATAGCAGTTGTATAAAAAAAAAAAAAAAAAATTGTTCTGTAAATAAATAAATTTCATGTTTTGTACAGACTAATATTTTCATTTGAATATTTACTTTTCATTTTTGGTTTTTTTTCCTAAAACTCTCGACACATTTCTAATATGAGTCGCATTTGCTTTTTATAGGTTTCCAGCTTCAGACAAAACTAGCAGGGAAAGCAATTCATAAAGCAGTATCAGAAACGAATCAACATGAAATAGGTGATATCCAAAAAGTAGTTTCATAGTGCACAAAGAAAATGAAAAGAAAAGATAAAGGTGAGCTTTCGAAAAACGCAGGTTATAAAAGACTGTTTCAAGTAAACCAAGGTAACATGTGTAAAATTGTTGTATGGGCTAAAATGTTAGATAGCATGGTTTGTTGTTTTTTAGATAATGTTTGAGTTGAAGTGATTTGAATGAACACATTTAATATGAAAACAGCGAGTCAGAATATCTGTTCCTAAAGATACCCATGAAAGCCAGTCTTGAACTGTTTTGATCTTTTGTGTTTTCAGTCACTAAATCGCTGCCTTAAATCCTGTCCATCTCTAGGTCTAACTTTTAGCAAATCATTATCTTTCCGAGTCATTGTGAAGAGATTTAAGCTTTCGTTTTAAACCTCGGGGGGTTTCGAAACAGATCTTTATTGGAAAGCTGGTCTTCTCAACTACTTATTTTCCTGCTAAACAAAGGAGTGTTTAGAGCGATATTAACTTTCCTAGGTTTTTTAATAGCTTCGAAAGAATCAAAGCTTGCTCGAACAGGATGCCCTTAAGAAAGTATTATTTCCCCTGTCTCCCTAAGAACGAAGGTATTGTGAGGGTCAAGGGAAGCTTGGTACCGAGTAATCAAAATAAGTTGACAGACCTCTGATGCTAAATATTACACCGATATCAGCCCTGATACACACTGATCGCCCCCATATTTGTACTCAAAAAAGTAAATTATAAGACAGGTGGTGAAAGGAAATTCAGAAATGATTGCCCCCACCTAGTCCAGGGAGACGATGAAAGGAAATTCATAAATGATTTCCCTCGTCTCAGCATTTAAATGCATAAATATTTTCCGAAGTGGTGAAAGGAAATTCAGTGAAAGGGGTCAGACAACTTCACTGGGGTACTGAACACGCTCACTGGCAGTTAAGCAATGTCTGAGATATCGGTAAGGCTATTATACATGAATATCACTCTACTCTGGTAACCAATGCTTCCTGAAAACCTAATCAACACCCCAAATTCAAACGGGACTTCCCGATTTAAAAAGTATGTAATCTCATTCTTTGGATGCAAGCTGAGAATCACAAGATCTATTAAATCTCCTAGGGTCATTTCGATTGCCTGGAAACATACCCAAATTTAGTAGTGGGAAAGGGAAAATTGTGAAAGGGACTACAGTTGTGTTTGGAAAGAGTATTTGATTTTGAAAAAACTTCTCGAGGTTAAAAACTAAGTCTTTACCCTCTTCAATCCTTTTTCTTTGGTTTTTTCCACATGTGTGAGCTTCTGACTCCATTTACCCAATATTGGCACCTGGTCTACTATTCTTCCCGCCTCACAAGGAGGCGTGATCCCTAGTTGGAGCCTATGTTGGAGCCGCCCTTGTTTTTTTCTACCTTTCACAATTTTCAGTTTTTGATACTTGAAATCTAAAGATGACCTTTTGTCTTTCCCTCCCACTGGAACTTTGAAAAAAAAAAAAAATCTTATAACCTTGTCGAATGAGCAGCAATGCTTTTTCTTCCTTTAAAACGAGTCTGCTTTTGTAATAACTTCGATATTTTTTGCTTTATCTCGGGATCTCGCAAGTCAGATACTTTAATCCTTGAGTTCATACGTCCCGAGTGACGAAACGGCGAAGTCGTTTTCATTTTTCGCCCGAAGCATTAACTTGGGTAAAATCTTTTAACTTTTGATTTAACGTTGTCGGGGTTTCGCGCCTCGGCGTTCGTAAAACCCAATTTTTCTTTTTCACAGTCCCGAGAGCCGAGAACACGAGGTACATGTGAGTTAACCCTAATCAAAGATTAAAAGCAAAAAACTAACTATGGTTAAAATGGTTCTCGACGCTTCGCCACTCGGCACAATCTTTTCGAAAATCATGGTGTTTAAAACTCCGACTCATGAAACCGCGAGGTGATTATAGTATGATTAATTAATCACCTAATCCAAATTTTTCTTAATCAAGTCTTTGTTATCGCTAGCTCGCAGTTTCATGACTCGGCATACTAATCTTCCAAAATTTTATCTTTGAAGTTCCGAGTCGCGATACGACGATTAAAATGATTATGAAATTAATCATGCTTGAAATCACGATTATCGTTAATTAAGCCAAATCGGCACTCGCAGTCTCGCGAGTTAAAGACTCAAATTGTTGAAAGGAAATCCACGATGCAACGATAAGCGAGAAAATGGTTAACGTTGCTAAGTTTGAAAATTTAAGATAATGCGAGATATGTCCTGCGCATCGAGGTTTGCACATTTCCCAAGAAAACTTTTTCTCTCCATACTCCAACCGATTGGCGAGCCACTAAACATTGATGACATTAATGGTTAATTAGGGTGAATCCACGAAAAATAAGATAGGATTTTACGAAATAAATTTGTTTCTAATTGCGATTTGACAGACTTATTTTGAAAGTATAGAATTTTCAAATATATGCAGGATTTATGTTTCATTATTCATTCTCATAAGCACGCAGAGCTTGTCATTTTCCGAGTGAACTAATTTCTTCATGTATACGCAGGTTTATCACAGAAGAGCGAAAACACAAGCTTCAGCTATGGCTCCATGGAAAGCAGCAAAGGCTAGGGTCGAGGATGCAGGGCAAGGTACAGACAATGTTTCTGACACTTCACCTCGGAGTGGCGGTTCGGTACCTAGCTGGTCGTTTGTTTCAGATATTCTACAAACTGAGTTGGTAAATTATTCAGATTCCGACGACAATGACAATGAAACGGATGATTTGAACACTAAATATAAGATTGTTGTTCAATCTGGAATGCATAAGATAGCAACCAGACCACGGTTGCTCCCCTATTATGATATGATCCGATGGGCTTTGGATCACATAGACTTTCCCACCAGAACTATCCTAAATGTCCAGCGGGTCACGGTCGGGACTTTTAGACCGGAGCACATCCAAGGCATGTATAAACTTTCGTCAACATATGAATACACGTATGATGCTGATTTCCTGAAGAAGTTTAAACAGAA
Source organism: Picea mariana (assembly GCA_032191745.1). Classification (NCBI taxonomy): domain Eukaryota; kingdom Viridiplantae; phylum Streptophyta; class Pinopsida; order Pinales; family Pinaceae; genus Picea; species Picea mariana. The sequence goes on along the minus strand of JASDQU010012849.1, from coordinate 149,532 downwards.
GGAGTGCATTGAATATGACAAAACCATGCCTAGTTTGATTAAAGATTGGGTTTCGTGCACCGCGAAGTTCAGATCAAATGACAAGGGCATATATTCTATCGATTCTTTGGAGCCACAATATAAATATGTGGCCATGATGACCTGTCGACTTTTTGGGTGAGAGGATACATCACATTTTTATATCTCTTGGGTGCCTCTCATATTTCGGGTTGCTGAAGGTTGCTCATTCAACTGGGCGAAGATGCTCTCAGACAGCTTGTTCAACAGGTTCACCGAGTATCGGGAGAAAAAGGCCAACGAAAAACCATCCTCATTTTTCATGTCTGCGTATATCATGGATGCAGTATGTTCCATGACTCCATTCCCTTTGATGAATTGGGCTTGGAATCCAACCCATGAAAAAACTGTACACGAATATCATGACAAGTTGTGGGAGGATAAAGCGGACAAATTCATTTATGAAATTTTCAACTGGGTAATGGTGCCCCTGCACATTGCCATTTTTGGTCTTTCGCCACCTCGGATCTCGGACAACATCGCTGCAAATCTAAGTGGTATAGCAGACTGGTACATAGAATCAGAGTTTTACCTACTTTAGAGTCTTCGGAGCTGTTGTTCCCCCTCTTGCACTACCACTGTTAATCCCCGACAAGCTTGCTTGTCGCGAGATTGCCCGACAAACAGTGATTAGCGGGGTAAGTAAAGAGCTCAAAGCATCTTCAAAGAAGGTATGGTTGTTTTTCCCTATTCAGCTNGCTGCAAATCTAAGTGGTATAGCAGACTGGTACATAGAATCAGATTTTTACCTACTTTAGAGTCTTCGGAGCTGTTGTTCCCCCTCTTGCACTACCACTGTTAATCCCCGACAAGCTTGCTTGTCGCGAGATTGCCCGACAAACAGTGATTAGCGGGGTAAGTAAAGAGCTCAAAGCATCTTCAAAGAAGGTATGGTTGTTTTTCCCTATTCAGCTTAATTCTTATTCTTTATTGGATTTTGGGCATGCAAAAGCTGAGGCTACATCCCTGGAAGACTTGAATTTAGTCTCCATTGAATATAAAAAACATGATCCTCAGAAAATTGTAAGTAACCATTTAGTAAATTGTGGGCTGAAGAGGTTTGAACACGAGTTTTCACCCTCGGATGATATTTTCCGAGGGACGAGATCTTATGGGGAAGTGCTAGTTCGGATCCGATCTTTAGCACCTAAATACATGGCCTCTGTATTAAGATTTCACGAAACTAGATGAAGATGTCTCCACACTGTGTTGGGAGGTTTGGCCATTGGCGAGAAAAAACAGAAAGATGCTGAATATTCTGCCGAGGTAAGGTCTATCCCTGGACAACAGCAGGAAGGAGAGAAAATGAGTAATCCCAAAACAAAAGAGAAAACTCCAGACCCTCCAAGCAAACAGAGTTCGGAGGCTGAGGGAAAAACTCCAGACCCACCGAGGAAGAAGATATCAGAGACTAAAAAAGAAACTCCAAATACTCCAAAGGAGAAGAACCTTGTCGATACTCCAAAAGAATCGACGAAGCAAATAGGAAATCCCATCACCTCGGTCACACCCTTGCAGTCAGCACAGGTAAAATGTTAGCGAGGGATGGATATTTGATGAAGAGCCGAGGCCGATCAGAGAAGAAGAACTCCCTCCTAACGAGTTCTTTTTTGATAAAAAGAGAAAAGCTATAGTGAAACGAGAATTTTTATCAAGAGGGAGATTTCACTGCTAAGAAATACAAAATCATGACATATGGCAAGAACAAGAAAAGTGACCATCTTGCCACTGAAATCGCTGGAACACTGGGGGCATACGCTTTGGCGAATCAATTCTCGGTTGGGTAGATGAATAACCAACTTAAAAGAAAAAATCGCCTCATCAAGACCCTTGAGGCCAGATTGGCTACAACCACAGAGAATGCTAAAAGCCAAGCCAACATGGAGATGGAACAGGCTAGATCGGCTGATAAAAATGAAATAGAAATGCTCAAAGTTAAGCTGGAGCAAGCGCATTCAGTGATCCGAGACGGTCAGGTGCAGGCTGGTCAGCAGAGAACTATGATTGCAGAGTTACAGGCTCAGGTGGAGACCGCTGAAAATAGGATGATCGACATCGAGGGGTTTAAATCCCAAGCGATCGATATTCGGAGCAGGATCTCTTCTGCACAATAGAAACTGCTAGACAAAGTGGGAGTAATTAGAGAAGATTGCCTGTTGATGCATCAGATTTCCGAAAATCTGACTGGCAAAGAAATGAATGCAGAAGCCGCTCGGGTCGCTTTTCAAGAGGCAGTGATAGCTACTAACAACAGATTCTCAACAGGTCCTCCAAGACTCACCATCACTGAAAAAACTAGAGGTAACATTCTGTTAAAGGATTGGGAACATAATATCACCTTAAGCAAGGAACAGATTCAAAAAGTAACCAATTCATTAGAAGAAGCCTTCAATGTTATATATGGTGAGATTTTAGGTATGGAGAGTGGAGGTGACTCAGAAACATTAAGGAAAATGAATGTAGATTAGATTTCCCTCGACCTGAAAGAGAAGAATGAGAGAGATGCGGCAGATATCTCTAAGATGGGCAGGGTGGACATGGCTCAAGTTGACCAACACTTAATTCAACCTAGTGCACAACTAAGTGCCCTTGATATCGTTGATGCACAGATGGGAGATAAGCTACCGCAGTTGGCCCGAGAATGCTATTTCACCGAGGCCAACTGTCAAGCAGAACCCTCACAGCCTGTGTCCAAGTTCGTAGAAAAATGTATCATGTGCACCGAACCCGCGCAAAGACAAGTGCCTGGTGCCATTTGAAAATAGAGTAAGAGAAAAGAGAGTGATTTCGCTCTTTTCGGTTGTAACTAAATTGGTGAAACCGTTGAGTTTCTAAACTGATCTGCCAAGTTGTATAAATATACCACAAAAAGAAGAAGAAAGGGCTGGACCTTTTTGGTGTCCATTGTAAGAAAGTTTTTGCATTTGAAGAAGTTAATATATAAGCAATTTGAAGATTCTCGATTCCGTCCAGACTGTATTATCAAGTTTTCTTCCTTTGTACTTCATGTTTCATTTCATTTTATTCCTTCATAATTGATGTGCTTTGTTATGCTTTAGTACGACCACTACTATAACAAAGGAATTCTGGTTTTCTGTATTTGTTCATTGTCCTTCCTCTGCACCAGCTATCAGTGGGTGTAAGACCAATTTACATTTTCAGAACTCTACGTTTATTCTTCGCTATATCAGTTATTTTCTTACTAACTTCCTCCTCTGTGTATATGTAATTTTTCTTTTGACAGGAATCTTGCATTATATACAGTTGAATGTTTCTCTTTCACACCACGCCTTTATATTAAATCATAATACATTTACAGGAAAGGGCCTTCAAATCGCCTTTCTGTTTTGTTCCTTAAACATAAAATTCTCTTTTACTCGACTCAATGGTGACAGCATTAAACAAATTCTAAACTCATTCACATTATTATTATTCCTCCATGACTGTCCCTGCAGCGACACAGCCCAATATTGAACCCGAACTATCTAATCAAACACACATTGCTTTAAATCTTTTTGACACAATCCTCAAAATAGCTAATACCCAGGAAGAACTTGAGCGCTCATGGGCATCCATTGAGCAAGATATAACTGCTCAAGAGCAGTTGGAAGCTAGACAACGAGAACGTAGGAATCTGCCCTAGTTTCTTATACTGAAGGTGACATTATCCTCATATTCATATTTCACATACTTTCGGATGCCTTGACACTGTACGTTAAGCCTTAGTACAGACTCAGGAGCAACACATACCATGGGAATTGTAGAGAGAAGAAAGTTCCAAGAACACCACAAGAAAATGGTGTGTCAGAAAGGATGAATAAGACAATCATGGAGCATGCAAGGAGTATGAGATTGCATGCTGGTTTTCCCTTATAGTTCTGGGCAGATGCTGTAGATAATTTTGTTTACTTAATAAACAAAGGACCTTCAAGCTCTTTGGATGGTATAATTCCATAGGAGGCATGGAAAAGTAAAAGAGTAAACTATTATTTTTTGAATACTTTCGGTTGTGAATCATTATTCCATATTGATAAAGAAAATATAACAAATCTTGAGGCAAAATCCAAGAAGTGTACCTTTATTGGATACGGTGTTAATGATTTTGGTTATCACTTATGGGATTATGAAAATAACAAAATCAATAGGAGTAGAGATGTGATATTCAGTGAGAAGGTCATGTACAAAGATCAGTTGCAGAGAAAGAAACATGAAAAATAAAAAACCAGAATACACAGTGCTTGATGAGATCACTGAAAAAGAAACTCCAAAGGTACCAGAAAATCAAAATTTACAAAAACAGAATCAACGGGTACCTCAAAATCCTGCAAGTGTTGTTAGAATATATACTAGGTTAAGTAGACCCCTTGAACGATACTCTCCTTCATTGTATTATTTATTGTTGACTGATTCCAGTGAACCAGAATGTTATGAAGAGGCAATGCAAGAAAACACCAAAAAAATTGGGAGCAAGGCATGACAGAGGAAATGGATTCCTTGGTAAATAAACAGAATTGGGACTTGGTTCATTTTCCTATAGGAAAAAGAGCATTGCATAATATATGGGTTTACAATTTGAATAAAGAAGATGGAGAAAAAAAACAGTAGAAGGCTAGACTTGTTGTAAAAGTGTTGCACAAAATAAAGGTATAGATTTTGAAGAAAGATTTTCTCATGTTGTTAAAATGACTTTAATTAGGAATATTTTAAGTCTTGTGGAAGTAGAATATTTGCATCTTGAGCAATTAGATGTAAAAGCAACTTTTCTTCATGGGGATTTGGAGGAAGAGATTTATATGTAGCAGCCATAGGGGTATGAGGTCAAAGGGATGGAGAATTTGGTATGCAGGTTGAAGAAAATCTTGTATGGCCTAAATAAAGCTCCAACACAATGGTATTTGAAGTTTGATAGTTTTATGACAGAACACAGTTATATTAGATGTCATTTTGATGACTGTGTTTATTTTAAAAAGCTAGAAAATGGAAGCTATATTATCTTTCTATTGTATGTAGATGACATGCTTGTTGCAGGGTCTAATATGCAGGATATAAATTTGCTCAAGAAGAAATTATTTAATTCATTTGCGATGAAGGATTTGGGTGCTGCAAAGAAAATGCTTGGTATGAGAATAACAAGAGACATGAAAAATCGCAAATTGACATTGTCTCAGGGTGAGTACATAGAGAAGGTGTTGGAGAGGTTTAGAATGTAGAATGAAAAACCAATTAGTACACCTTTGTCTAGCCATTTCAAATTAAATAAGGAAATGTGTCCCAAGACACATGAGGAGATAGAATACATGTCCAAGGTCCCTTATTAATCAACAATTGGCAGCTTGATGTATGCCATGGTTTGCACAAGAATAGATATTGCACATGCAGTGGGAGTTGTGAGCATGTATGTGAACAATCCACGTAAAGAACATTGGGAGGCAGTCAATTGGATTCTCAGGTATTTGAGAGGTATTGTGACTCATGCATTATGTTTTGGAGGTTTAAACACTTTTCTACAAGGATATGTTGATTCATATATGGAAGGTGATAAAGATAGCAGGAGGAGCACCACAGGGTATGTTTTAACTATAGGTGGAACAATAGTAAGTTGGATTTCTAAACTGCAAAAGGTTGTTTCACTTTCAACAACAGAGGCAGAGTATGTTGTTGCTACATAGGCTAGTAAAGAAATGATTTGGTTACAGAGGTTTATGGAGGAATTTGGAAAGAAGCAGGAGAATAGAAGGTTATATTGTGACTGTGAGAGTTCCATTCATCTTTCAAAGAACTCATTCTTCAATTCGAAGACTAAGTATATACAACTCAGGTACCATTTCATACGATCCATTTGGGAAGATGGAAATTTGAAGTTGGAAAAGATACACACTACCCAAAATACTGCAAACATGTTAAATAAAGGAGTAACCAGGGAGAAACTGTGTTCCTGCTCAGTTTCAGTTGGTATTCAAGCATGAATATGAAGATGAGAAATTTTGCATATCCAAGAAGGATCATAGTCCACTAGACACAACAACGATGGAGTTGTTGAGATCAGTCTCCAAGTGGGAGATTGTTGGTTGTGGAGCCTGATTATCTTCTTGATTCAGAGGTATTTTTTTTTAGCCATGTTTATACCCCATGAAGACTTTACACCATGGAAGTATGTACACTCCTCCATGCAAGGGAGTGCATAGGGGGGTTACCCTATCTGCTGGTTCTGGGGGGAAGCGGGCCCTTAAAGAAAAATTTGCCTTGTAAATATATATTGTAATTTCATTATAAATATGGACCGTTCATTATAAGGTCGCAGATATGACGGTAGAAGTTATGTTAGGGTTTTTTTTCCCTAGAAGAAAACCCTCCTTTATGAGGGAAATTTATTATGACTATGAATCATTGTGAATATTGTATTCTATGTGAGGAGACTCTGAGAGAAAGAAGAGGAAGTTATAGTGGGTGTGTTGTAGGTTGTATCCCTTCATTTGTTGGATAATAATAAAGAAAGGAACTATAAATTTCTCTGCTAGACGTAGCCCACACTGGGTGAACCACATATATCTATGTCTCTATTGTATTGTGTATCTTCTGTGTTTTATTTCCACATTTGCTTTATTTTATTGCTTCGCGATCCTGTTTTTCTAACAAGGTGTTCATAGAAAACAATATATCTATCTCGATGTTGACTAAATACATCAAGGACCCTATCAACTTCCTATATATCCTGGGGTCCACCAACTCTAAATCTAAAGTAAAAACCTTCTTTAGATTGCTAACCATAGGTGTAGACATTAGTATACAATCCTCCATCCTGAATCTCTTCAAGATCTCAACTGCACACTTCCCTTATCAAAGGAAGATCTCTTCCGATACATTCCATACCTATAACCCTAAGAAATAATGCATCTAACCAATGTACTTCATCTTCAAATCAATATCTAAATCTACTTTTCCTCATGCAATAATCTCCTCTGCATTTGTGAGAAATAAATCATCTACATACATAACCAAGATGAGTGGATCAACCCCAACAAGTATGAAGTAGAAGTTACAATTTGCCTCACTCTTGGTAAAGCCCATACTTCACAATTATTTGTCAATCCTAGAATACCACACCCTGGGAACCTGTTTGATTCTATAAAAGGATTTCTTAAGCTTACACACATGAGACTCCCTCCCATGTACCTCAAATTCCCGAGGTTTCTCTATATATACTTCTTCCTCAATGATCCCATTAAGTAAATATTTTTTCACATCCATCTGATGTATCCACCATCTCATAACTAAAGCAATAGAAATAACAAATCAAATAGAATCATGCCTGGTGACTAGAGAAAATGTCTCCTCATAGTCCACTCCCTCTTTTTGGGAGAACCCTCTCACCACAAACCTCTCCTTGAACTTCTCGATGCTACATTCTGTAGCATGTTTGATCTTGTAGAGCCACCTGGAACTCACAACTGACTTCCTCTTTATTCATGGCACTATGTCCCAAACATCATTCCTCATAATAGAGGTGTACTCCTCTACCATGGAATCTCGCCATACCTACTAATTTGTTGCTTTGTCAAAACTAGAAGGCTCAACATCAACGATCCTACTCATAAGTGAAATATAGTTTATAAAATTCCTCAGAGGCCTCTAATCTCTGACCACACTCCTATGAGACTCAATAACATCCCTCAATTAATGCAATAATCACCTAGTTCCCTTGACAGGAATGGAAGAGGTTAACTCCTCCTCCCCACTTGAAGTTTGAACTATTGACTGTTTCTCATCCTTCGAATCCTCCTAATCCTCATCCTTTGTCATTGTTGATGGCTCCAAATATCTCCTATATGCCAATTTATCCTCGAACTTAACATATCCTCTCACAATTGTCTTTGTTGGACACACCTACCACACTTAGAGGGGGGGGTGAATGAGCATGGGGCTCTTTTTCCCAAAACTTCCCTCTTGCACAAAAACTCATCAATTAACATTCAACATTTATTCATTACCCATTGCTGTCATTTATAACCAGTTAGATGTGAGCACATATCAACAATATATCATCAACAATTCATCACCACAATGAACACAAAGAACACAAGATGTATGTACAATTTTCTTTTTATTACGGACTACAATCCTTGGGGTTTATCATCAACAACTGAATAGAGTACAACTCTACAAGAGAACCAACTCTATATGAAAGACTCAGCTTACATTCTTAGCACCAACTGAGATGAGTCAACAATCCTCAACAGATATCAATCTGTACCATAAATAAGAGCATCAACCATGCACCAACCTGTGCCAAACAACCTATAATCAACCTGTACCATAAACAAGTGCATCCAACCATGTACCAAGTATATACCAATCATGTGTCAACTAATCATCAACAATGAATCATCAATATTTACCAACATCATCAACTATACACCTCATGTATGTGCCAACTCATCAACTGCTTGTCTCAACCATGACTAGTTTTGGATTAGTCAACAACTCTAACTTGAAATAATCATAACTTTGTACCTATATTGAATAAATATCTGAAACTAATATACAATGTTCTTCAGTGTTTTTTGTGCAATTCCTCCAAGTGGCACTACTTGGAACCTCTCAGAAAAGGAGTTATAGCAAAAATGGCATACCTTGTTGAATTTTGTCTTATTCTAGAGAGCGACCTTGTAGAGCGTGACCTGCAAAAGATGTTTTATGAATAGATCTGAAACTATTATAGAGAATACTACATACTGTAATCTAACCAAAAAAATTTGTCTCACTAAATTTGGATCTGTTATGAAGAATTTATGACGTTTTTACCCGAAACACCTAATTTTGACAAGTTTCAGGACTAGCCACAAACCCTATTTTCCACGGAGTGTAACTCCCAAAATAAAACGACCCACAAGCTAATTTTTTAACCACAGATACTTGGCTATGTTTTATCACTTTCATAGCAATTTTAGGATCTGAATCATTATAAAAAAGAATTTATAGCAAAAATGGTGAGATGACCTAAAAATAACATACCTTAGAAAGCACCATCAAAAGAATTTATCCTTCCTTGCATTTCGGCCTTCTTTTCTTCACTTTCCTTAGAATTTCGGCTTAGATATCCTTGGTTACCTCATTCACCTATATATCTTCAATATCCTCAAGTGTTCCACACCAAAAATGCTCAAGAAGCTCTCACAAGAAGCTCTCCATCAATACTCCAAAATATATTCCCACAAGAAGCTCTCCGTTGATCCACAAAAAGGATGATCTACAAGAGACCATTGCTAGCTTATTTATACTTTCATCCTTTAGGTCACTTAACCCATTTTTAGGTCACTTAACCCATTTCTAGGTTACTTAACCTATTTTTCTTATTTTAGGGTTAACCACTTTCCACAAATAGAAAGTTCTCCAATACTTTAACATTTAAATATTCCTTCTTGATTTTGTCACCTTACTTTATCATTTCTTGATTTTGTCACTTCCCTTGATTATTTAAATAATCCATCTTGAATTTGTCACTTTAATTTATCATTTAAATAATATTAACCCATTTCTAGGTCACTTAACCTATTTTCCTTATTTTTAGGGTTAACCACTTTCCATAAATATTCCTTCTTGATTTTGTCAACTTACTTTATCATTTCTTGATTTTTTCACTTCTCTTGATTATTTAAATAATCCACCTTGAATAAATAATATTAACCCATTTCTAGGTCACTTGACCTATTTTCCTTATTTTTAGGGTTAACCGCTTTCCATAAATATTTCTTCTTGATTTTGTCACCTTATTTTATCATTTCTTCCTTTAGGTCACTTTGACTTCTTTGACTTTGGGGGCTTCAAGCCTTCATGTGAGGGTCCTTCATCTTCGTAAGGCCATAAATTTCAAACCAGGAGGAGTTATGTGACATTCCACATACCACCAGAAATGGCATGAAAAGCACTATCCATCTAGGATAGTTTCACCAACAATTTCCTTGATCTTCATCTCATTATTCCTCATACAAGAATGGGTCCTCCAACCTTTCTTCTAGGATAACTCAATCCGTAAAGCGTCTTCCCATGAGGGATTTCACCATAAGGGGACCACTTTGGAGTTCATCCGTTTGTACACCTTATCAATCATGATAAGACAATAATGAGAGCATGGGTTCCCCAACCATTATTCTAGGATAACTCAATCTGCAAAGCGTCTTCCCATGAGGGCTTTCACCATAAGGGGACCACTTTGGAGTTCATCCATTTGTGCACCTTATCAATCATGATAAGACAATAATGAATCATCTATACATTTTTCCAACAATGCATCATATACCAATGAAACCACATCGATCCATCTTCATCATGTATCAATGACAACTCATTGATCCATCTT
>JASDQU010012849.1:107365-137453 GCA_032191745.1 Picea mariana | reverse complement strand
ATTCCTTCTTGATTTTGTCACCTTATTTTATCATTTCTTCTTTTAGGTCACTTTGACTTCTTTGACTTTGGGGGCTTCAAGCCTTCATGTGAGGGTCCTTCATCTTCGTAAGGCCATAACTCTCAAACCAGGAGGAGTTATGTGACATTCCACATACCAGTAGAAATGGCATGACAAGCACTATCCATCTAGGATAGTTTCACCAACAATTTCCTTGATCTTAATCTCGTTATTCCTCATACAAGCGTGGGTCCTCCAACCTTTCTTCTAGGATAACTCAATCCGTAAAGCATCTTCCCGTGAGGGCTTTCACCATAAGGGGACCGCATTGGAGTTCATCCGTTTGTACACCTTATCAATCATGATAAGACAATAATGAGAGCATGGGTCCTCCAACCATTCTTCTAGGATAACTCAATCCGCAAAGTGTCTTCCTGTGAGGGATTTCACCATAAGGGGACCACTTTGGAGTTCATCCATTTGTGCACCTTATCAATCATGATAAGACAATAATGAGTCATCTATACATTTTTCCAACAATGCATCATATACCAATGAAACCACATCGATCCATCTTCATCATGTATCAATGACAACTCATTGATCCATCTTCATCATGTATCAATGACAACTCATTGATCCATCTTCATCTATGCATTCTCATCAAGGACAATACATATTATATTACATCAATCATCAATCAATCAATCCTTTGACATCAATCAATCATTTGACATCAATCAATCAAACCATTGGCATCAATGACAACATGATCCAACAGTCTTCCTATAGATTGGAATGAATATATTGTAAGCCTTTTAGGTCTCATTGTACCCCAAAAATATACCCTTTTTTGTATTGAAGGATCCAAATTTTTCCTCTTCTCCACAAGCACATGGATGTAGAATGGACAACCAAAGATCCTCAAATGTCATATCTCTAGCTTCAATTATGATAATTCCTCCTTTGAAGTCTTTTCCCCCAATATCTTGTGAGGGATCGTGTTATACACATATATCGACATGTTACACACCTCTTCTCAAAGAAACGTAGGAAACTCATGGTCATGTATCATAGACTTGGCAGAACCAATGATGGACCGATTCATTCTCTCCACAACCCCATTTTGCTGAGGGTTGTATGAGATTGTTATCTCCCTATTGATCCCTACCTCCTTGCATAAATCCTTGAATTCATTGGAGGTGTAATCCCCTATTATCCGACCTCAAGAAATTGTTCTTATTCCTTGTCTAGTTCTCCACCTAAGCTCTAAACTATTGAAACCGACTGAAGAAATCATCCTTGGTCTTCATAAAAAATATCGATGTTTTCCTCGAAAAATCATCAATAAAAGTCACATATTATGACGATCTCTTTAGTGATGCTACATACATCAACCCACTCACATATTAATGGATAACATCCAAGATCTCCATGGACCTACTCTCTTTGCTTGGAAAAGTATCCTTGGGATTATTTCCAAGTGCACACTCTTTTCACACTCCCTACTGATCAATACTAAATTATGGAAGACCTATACCAATCCCCCTTAGAATGGGAAATTCCCTATAGTGTAGGTGTCCCAACCTCCCGTGCCAAAACTCACATAGGTTTTCATTTTTGTATACCAAATCCTAAACAAGATTTCCCTACAACCTGTATAAAGTTTCCTCTCTAACCACAACGACAACCATTGCTATGTTCGGGCTACCTTTATCTGGACATATGAGTACTTTCCCTCTTTGAAAAGTAATGAAAAAACCCTGTCATCCATAGCTAAGACTAAGAGAAAATTATCCTTCAAACCTAGTATGTAAAGCACATCTTGGGCATCTAATGAGCCTCTTGACTCGAAATGGAATGTAATTGTTCCCTCTCCCTTCAATGCATACCTGGAATCATCACCAAGATGCACATGAACATCTGAGTCCCTCTTTGTCAGTCAACTAAATATCTTCCATGCTTTTGTCATATGACAAGATGCACTGCTATCCAAGTACCACACACTCCTGGTAGCAGTGCTAGTAGAAAGGAAAGAAACTTGTGAGTAATCCTTCTCAAATTTCGTGGCAAACTCATCAAGATATGTCTTTGATAATATTGATGTGTTTGTCTTTCCTTTACTCTTATTCTTCTCTAGACACTAATATGCATAATGTCCATTATTATGACATGATAAGAACTTGATTTTACTCAAGTCATTGTTCTTTCCTAGCTCTGATGATCCCCATCACTGTTACCCTTCTTGCTAGAACTCTTTCCTTTTCCCTTATTTGTCTCACTCACAAGAGCTAAGTTCTCATCGCTACTTCCCTTCTTGATACCCTTAGAATCTTCCAAATTCTCTTCTTGGATGCAATCATCCCAAAGTCTCTACCAATATGGAATATTTTCCCGAGTGCAAACTCCCTTGACAAATGGTTCCCAAGACTTGGGAAGACCATTGAATGCCAAATTCATGAGATCTGCGTCCTTTTTTTTATCCCCTATGGTTGAAATATGATTACACACCTATGTGATCCTCATGAAATACCTAGTAACATTGTCATTTCTAGACATTTGCACTAACCTGAGTTTATTTCTTAAGACCATCTTCCTATTCATGTTAGTTCTCTGGAATAAAGCTACCAAGGTATAAAACATCTCTTTGGTCATATTATTCTTATATAGGTGAGGAATTAGATTATCCTTCACTAAGTCCAAGAGTAACCACTCAACTTTGATCTCCTTCTTTTGATGAACTTCCAAATCTGTAAGATATTTCGGTGGAGAAACTACTTTGTCTACTAACTCCCAAAGGTCATACTCCTTTAATGCCAAAGTCACTCTTGCTTTCCAAGATATGAAGTCAGATGCTCCATCCAATCTGTCTTCAACTCTCAAAGGTGTTATTCCCATCCCTTAGACCTAATAAACTTCCCTTGAAATAACTTGTTGCTGAAATTTCCCCTGTACTGACCTGTGCGATATTGTATGCGCCTGTCACCATTGAAACCTGTGCATGTACGTGACTTTCCTTTATGACTCTCACGTATGTATATGAATATGCTTACTACAACCCATGTATATGTGAATGTATCCAAAGACACCAACGTATGTACACTCCGTTCCTTTTGCAACCTACATACAACTCTGTAAAACTGCAAAACCGTAGTTCTTTCTTAGTACGATTGTTTCCCTGAAATTCATCCTTCGATTTCTGCATGTTGGTTATGGATCTAATAAGATATCCTATAGATTTGATAGATCTAATATCAATTGTATGGATATGATATTTGGATTTCCTTCAGAGCATGCACTCTGATACCATGTTGAAAACCTCTTACTCCAACACTTAGGTATCCTTTTTTCTAGTGATTTCCTTACTGCAAATTAAGTTAGTAGCTCACGAAAAAAATATACTATTGGAATATTCAACTCATATAAAGATAGTAGAAGAAAAATTGGACACCAAATCATGCACACATAAACACCAATAGATTTTGGTAAATACCCCTAGAACAAACGTGGAGGGAAAACTAGTATTGAGATGATTTTATTATGATAAAATTAGGGATCCTGTAACAAGATAATGGTACACTGAGAGAAATGCAACTACAAAAAAACCTGGCAAAGTATGATCTATTGTACAACCCATATCTGGGATTCTTTTCAAGGTGTACGTACGTTTACTTATGTAAACTTGCATATACACACCTATCTCCACTAACTCCTGTGTACACGACATCAAGGACTATATGAAAGCCTTCTTATGACACAACTCTTTCTTGTAGTGTTTCTCTGCTGAAACCCACTTGTGGATGCTTCTATCCTCTCTTTGCCTTGAATTTATCTCTAGATGGAATTCCTTCTCCACCTATCCAAGATATCGTTGAATCACAGTGCTTCATGATCCAACCCTCTCTGAGCAAAAGTCCTTCTCTGCTCCGTCAAGTCTTGTCAAGTGTCTTCTTCTTTACCCTAGCCTTGATTTTATAATCTTGAGTTATAATATAACCCTAATCTCCAAAGTGATTGAGGATTGAGATTACTTCTCACTTCACTCGAGATCAATGACTAAGATTAAATTCTAAATTTTAGCATTTCCTTAAATAAATCAATTAATTCAATTAAATAATAAAATCACTTTACTTTAATATTTCCTTTAATTAAAGTAAAGTCAAGGATAGAAGGATTTGGATGATTTCCACACATCTAGACACATGGAACTATGCATAAATACCCGTCTAATGCTACCATGCATCAATAGATGTTTGGTTTTATTAGAATTCTCTACTAACATATAGGTATATGTGTGTTTCTTCCTAATATGTTCTCTTTAATCCTTACTTGGAAATATCATCCTATTTCTCAAATGTAGCATTTGTCACATGAGAATTCCACCTTATAGAATCCTTTATTTTGGTGATGGTCAATTTTTTCTTTTACTGATCTCATCTTCTACCTTATGGTTTCTACAAGTTTGAAAGTGGTCGCAATCTTTTTCTTCCTTAAGACTTTGGAAATCCTAACAATGACTCCTTTGATGTAAGGAGGTGGGCTATATTGCTAGGGTGACTATTGCTAGAATGCTTCTCTCCTCCTACCTTTTCCATGGCTCTTATTATTGTCATTCTGATTTCCTTATTTTTGTATCCCATGCTATTGAAAACCTTGGTGAGGTGACATTTTTCTTATTCTAGGTGTTCCTCATCAAAGATTATGATAGTCTACATGGCTAGGGTGTTCATAAATCCCATTTTGTGAGTGGGATGGTGATGAGATCTTGCATGCAAATAACTCTTTGTATGTGTTTTCTTCCTATAATTTTTATGGCCAAGGTGTCCATCTTGTTTTCTATGAATCAATACCTCCAAAAATGGAATTCTATTGTCCCTCTCCAACTCCATGGTGAACTTGATGTCTTCCAAGAGAAAGTTAAGGTGATCAAGGAATTTGTTGATTTCTTCTTTCCCATTTGACCATATTACATTAGTCTCATCAACATAAAGCTTCCATCTTTTTGGCTTCATAGGGTATGTGTCTAGAGCCCTTTTTTCAAAATTTTCCATAAACAAGCTAGAAACAATGGGAGACAAGGGAGACCCCATTCCTATGCAGCTAGTTTGTTCATAGAACACTCCTTGGAAGTTGAAGAGGGTTGATTGAAGGCAAAATTTTGCTAGTTTTGAGATTCAAGTTCGATGATCTCCTTGATGATATGGATAAGTTCATCAAGGGGAATTTTCGTGAAAAGATAAACCACATCAAAGCTAATGATGATGTCGCTAGGTTCCACTATTTCATTCTTTATGACCCTTATGAAGTCAAAATAATCCTTAATGACTGAGTTTGCTGTTCCAACTAAGGGGGCTAAAATATTCGCCACATATTCATCTAGTTGATAAGTGGGAGAACCAATTGGGTTGACAATTGGTCTAAGGGGTATTCATTCCTTATGGATCTTTGGAATACAATAAAGCCTTGGAGTTATCTCATAGGTGGGAAGCAAACATTTTTTAATTAATTCATCTAAGTTGGAATCTTTTATATCCTTTTTGACCTCCCTGGTTATTCTAGTTGTTGGGTTGCTGGTGAGTTTCTTGTAGCTGCCACTCAAGGTGAGGTGCTCTATCATCTTTTCTTTATAACCTTCACTATTCATAATTATTGTGGCGCCACCTTTAACTGCTTTTAGGATCACTAGCTCTGGGTTATTTATGAGTTTATTCAAGGCACAATATTATTCTCTATTTAAATTTCTCTTTGGAGGCTTTTCTCTTCTCAGGATTACAACACAGTCTTTTCTTATACTTTCCTTATCCTCCTTGGCCAGCAACCGTATGCCCTCTTCTATGCTACAGATTGACTCCTTTCTTCATAACACTCATTCCATTCTACTGTAGTTGGTGAGAGGATAGTTTAACCACCTTTTTTTTGTGTCACTTCTACCTGAAAACGCGTTAGTTATACTTCCATATGAACTCACGTCCTGCCTGTCATCTGAGTTGTTCTTGATATCTAAATTCATGTCATGCCTTTCTAGCAGGCCATTTAAATTCCTCTCATGTCTCTAATATACGTCGTATGACTCTCATTTTCAGCCTTTATCGTGACGCTGGAATCGACCACCATCCAAATATAAAATTGTAGTCTCTTTTTTAGCTTTAAGTGAAGGTTTAGAGCGCTGTGTGAGAGATGGTCCAACGACGATCTAACCCTACGAATATTCCCATGAACAAGAGCCAAGACAAGTCTCTCAAACACATGGGAGTTCCATTTGTTTTTCATTCGGTGGTTAACTATGAAACATTCAGTAGAACGTCATTGTCTTTGCAATTATTTAAGAAATCAAGGTCAGTCGCTCTTCTCCGTATCTTAATTCTTAGTTTTCCCAACACAGATTTCATCATAGAATACTTCCCTTATGTATATGGATGTAATTAGGGTTTTAAGATTTACATAGTGGGAGTAGTTATTACGATTGCTGGAAAAATCCATAGTAGTAATTTTGATTTGGTCAATGTTTTGGATATGTCTTCTTAAAATGCACTAAAACCCTTAAGAAGTTTTATGGTCAAAGTTCCCATATATCAGATTGAACTATAACTTCCAACAAAATTCAAACCAAATTTATGGAAGAATTTGGAAGGAAAAATGGTTGAGTTTATCCACCTATTATCTTACACTTTTTAGAAACTACTATGCAAGCACATCTAGTAATATCAACCATCACTTGCTTCAAGAAATATATCCTAATATAATATTTCATAGAAGTAAGAAACCTTGACTAGAGATTCATGTCATTTTATGCTCTTCATTGAAGATATTCTAATTTTTGCTCATTAGGATCTTTGGAGACAATCAAATGGGAGATTAATTAGCTTTTGATATCCAATTTTGAGATTGATGAGATTTTGGTTAGAACTTCTAGTTGTTGGAAATCATGAAAATTTTCTTTGGAGTAGAGGTGGTTTTGATATTCAATTTTAAGATTGATGATGTTTCATTTAGAACGTATGTAGAATTGAGTTCCTAATCTACCAATCACAAGAATCTGACGGCCATGAAGGACGAAGAATGGGAGGTTCTTGACAGAAAGACACTAGGAACAATACAACTGATCTTGGAAACGTCAGTGGATTTCAATATTTCAAGAGAAAAGACAATGAAGGAGTTGATGGATGCATTGGATAAACTGTATGAAAAGCCATCGATGTCCAATAAGGTATTTCTAATGAGGACATTATTTAATATGAATATGTCATAAGGTGGGTCTATTGCAGATCATTTAAATGAATTTAATACAGTTATTAATCAACTAAGTTCTGTAAAATTGGACTTTGATGATGAGGTCAGGGATATTCTAATCTTGTGCTCATTGTTAGAAATCTGGAATGACTTGGTCATGGCTGTAAGTAACTCTTTCTCTCGTTCAAACACTTTAAAATTTGATGATGTTGTTGGTGTTATCCTTAGTGAGGAAATGTGATGGAAAAGCATAGGTGAGACATAAGGTAATGAGTTAAACATGGAGAACAGGGAAGACAAAAGGAAAGAGGAAAGGGCTCAGGGAACCGCGAGAATTCTAGGAAGGGAAGATCCAAATCCATATTTGGAAAGATAGAGTGTTGGAATTGTGGGAAGAAAAGACATATGAAGAAAGACTACAGAGCTCCAAAGAAACAAAGAGACGGACAACGAGAGAAAAATCAGGAAGAAAATGTAATAGGTGATGTGTTACAAGATGCTTTGATTCTTTCTGTAGATAATATTTTTGAGTCTTGGGTAGTAGATTCAGGGGCTTCATTTCATGTCACACCCCATAGAAAATATTTTCTAGATTATGTTCAAGGTGATTTTGGACAGGTTCATTTGGGTGTTGATGCACCATGCAAAATTGTTGGAATGGGAAAGGTAAAAATAAAGCAAAGAAATGGAAACCAATGGTTGTTGAAAGAGGTAAGACATGTTCCAGATCTAAGGAAAAACATTATTTCAACAAGGTAGTTGAAAAGTGAAGGTTGTATATCCACATTTACAAATAAGGTGTGGAAGGTCACCAAAGGATCATTGGTGATAGCAAAAGGAGAGAAGGTAGGTACATTGTATTTATGTACTGGTAATACTGACTCTTCTATCTCTTTAGCTTCTACAAGAGTGGATAGAGCACTTTGACATCATAGGATCGAACATGTGAGTGAGAAGGGGATGAAGATACTTCACAAAATAGATTTGTTTCCATATATTAAACAAATTGATTTGGATTTCTGTGAGCATTGTGTTTATGAAAAACATAAGAGAGTCAAATTTCTCAGAGTCAAAAAAGAAAAGAAGAGTGAAAGGTTAGAGCTTGTGCATACAGATGTATGGGGACCAACTCAGGTATCATCTCTTGGTGGATCTCATTATTATGTTACCTTTATTGATGATGCAACTAGAAAAACTTGGGTTTATTGCATTCGAAAAAATATGATGTTTTTTATTATTTTAAGAAATGGAAAGATTTGGTTGAGAATGAGACAGGAAAAAGGTTGAAGTGTCTCAAATTAGAAAATGGAGGTGAATATTACAGCAAGGAGTTTGATGATTACTGTTCATACCATGGGAATCGTAGAGAGAAGAAAGTTCCAGGAACACCACAAGAAAATGGTGTGTTAGAAAGGATGAATGAGACAATCATGGAGCATGCAAGGAGTATGAGATTGCATACTGGTTTGCCCTTATAGTTATGGGTAGATGCTATAGATAATTTTGTTTACTTAATAAACAGAGGACCTTCAAGCTCTTTGGATGGTATAATTCCATAGGAGGCATGGACAAGTAAAAGGGCAAACTATTATTTTTTGAATACTTTCGGTTGTGAGTCATTTTTCCATATTGATAAAGAAATAGAACAAAGCTTGAGGAAAAATCCAAGAAGTGTACCTTTATTGGATATGGTGTTAATGATTTTGGTTATCACTTATGGAATTATTAAAATAACAAAATCATTAGGAGTAGAAATGCCATATTCAGTGAGAAGTTCATTTACAAAGATCAGCTGCAGAGAAAGAAACATGAAAAAGAAAAAAAACAGAATACACAGTGCTTGATGAGATCACTGAAAAAGAAACTCCAAAGGTACCAGAAAATCAAAATTTACAAAAACAGAATCAATAGGTACCTCAAACTCTTGCAAGTGTTGTTAGAATATCTACCAGGTTAAGTAGACCCCCTAAACGATACTCTCCTTCATTGTATTATTTATTGTTGACTGATTCCAGTGAACCAAAATGTTATGAAGATGCAATGCAGGAAGACACCAAAAAAAGTGGGAGCAAGGCATGACAGAGAAAATGGATTCCTTGGTAAATAAACAGACTTGAGACTTGGTTCATTTGCCTGCAGGAAAAAGAGCATTGCATAATATATGGGTTTACAAGTTGAAGAAGAAGATGGAGAAAAAAAATGGTACAAGGCTAGACTTGTTGTAAAGGGGTTTGCACAAAATAAAGGTATATATTTTGATGAAATATTTTCTCATGTTGTTAAAATGACTTCAATTAGGAATATTTTAAGTCTTGTGGAAGTAAAATATTTTCATCTTGAACAATTAGATGTAAAAACAAATTTTCTCCATGGGGATTTGGAGGAAGAAATTTATATGTAGCAGCCATAGGGGTATGAGGTCAAAGGGATGGATAATTTGATATGCAGGTTGAAGAATATCTTGTATGGCCTAAATAAAGCTCCAACACAATGGTATTTGAAGTTTGACAGTTTTATGACAGAACACAGTTATATTAGATGTCATTTTGATGACTGTGTTTATTTTAGAAAGCTAGAAAATGGAAGCTATATTATCTTTCTATTGTATGTAGATGAGATGCTTGTTGCAGGGTCTAATATGCAGGATATAAATGTGCTCAAGAAGAAATTATCTAATTCATTTGCGATGAAGGATTTGGGTGCTACAAAGAAAATCCTTGGTATGAGAATAACAAGAGACGGGAAAAATCGCAAATTGACATTGTCTTAGGGTGAGTACATAGAGAAGGTGTTGGAGAGGTTTAGAATGTAGAATGAAAAACCAGTTAGTACACCTTTGTCTAGCCATTTCAAATTAAATAAGGAAATGTGTCCCAAGACACATGAGGAGATAGAATACATGTCTAAGGTCCCTTATTAATCAACAATTGGCAGCTTGATGTATGCCATGGTTTGCACAAGACCAGATATTTCCCATGCAGTGAGAGTTGTGAGCATGTAAATGAACAATCCAGGTAAAGAACATTGGGAGGCAGTAAATTGGATTCTCAGGTATTTGAGAGGTACTTCTACTCATGCATTATGTTTTGGAGGTTTAAACATTGTTCTACAAGGAGATGTTGATTCATATATGGAAGGTGATAAAGATAGCAGGAGGAGCACCACAGGGTATGTTTTAACTATAGGTGGAACAATAGTAAGTTGGATTTTGAAACTACAAAAGGTTGTTGCACTTTCAACAACAAAGACAGAGTATGTTGCTACTACAGAGGCTAGTAAAGAAATGATTTGGTTACAGAGGTTTATGGAGGAATTGGGAAAGAAGTAGGAGAATATAAGGTTATATTGTGACTGTGAGAGTTCCATTCATCTTTCAAAGAACTCATCCTTCGATTTGAATACTAATCATATACAACTCAAGTACCATTTCATACGATCTATTTGGGAAGATGGAAATTTGAAGTTGGAAAAGATACACACTACCCAAAATCTTGCAAATATGTTAACTAAAGGAGTAACCAGGGAGAAACTGCGTTCCTGCTTAGTTTCAGTTGGTATTCAAGCATGAATATGAAGATGAGAAATTTTTCAGATCCAAGAAGGATCATAGTCTAGTAGACACAACAATGATGGAGTTGTTGAGATCAGTCTCCAAGTGGGATATTGTTGGTTGTGGAGCCTGATTATATTCTTGATTCAGAGGTATTTTTTCTTAGCCGTGTTTATACCCCATGAAGACTTTACAGCATGGAAGTATGTACACTCCTCCACGTAAGGGAGTGCATAGGGGTGTTACCCTATCTGCGGGTTCCGAGGGAAAGCGGGCCCCTGAAGGAAAAATTGCCTTGTAAATGTATATTGTAATTTCATTATAAATATGGACCGTTCATTATAAGGTCTCAGATCTGATGGTAGAAGTTATGTTAGGGTTTTTTTTCCCTAGAAGGAAACCCTCCTTTATGAGGGAAATCTATTACGACTATGAATCATTGTGAATATTGTATCCTGAGTGAGGAAACTGTGAGAGAAAGAAGAGGAAGTTATAATGGGTGTGTTGTAGGTTGTATCTCTTCATTTGTTGGATAATAATAAAGGAAGGACCTGCAAATTTCTCTGGTGGACGTAGCCCACACTGGGTGAACCACGTATATCTGTGTCTCTATTGTATTGTGTATCTTCTATGTTTTATTTCCACATTTTCTTTATTTTATTGCTTCATGATCATGTTTTTCTAACAAGGTGTTCATAGAAAACAATATATCTAGCCCAATGTTGACTAAATACATCAAGGACCCTATCAAATTCCTATATATCCTGGGGCCACCAACTCTAAATCTGATGTAGAAACCTTCTTTAGATTGGTAACCATAGGTGTAGACATTAGTATACAATCCTCCATCCTAAATCTCTTCAAGATCCCAACTGCATACTTCCCTTATCCAAGGAAGATCTCTTCTGATACATGCCATACCTATAACCCTAAGAAATAATGCATCTAACCAATGTACTTCATCTTGAAATCAATATCTAAATCTACTTTTCACCATGCAATAATCTCCTCTGCATCTATGAGAAATAAATCATCTACATACATAACCAAGATGAGTGGATCAACCCCAACAAGTATGAAGTAGAAGTTACAATTTGCCTCACTCTTGGTAAAGCCCATACTTCACAATTATTCGTCAATCCTAGAATACCACACCCTAGGAACCTGTTTGATTCTATAAAAGGATTTCTTAAGCTTACACACATGAGACTCCCTCCCATGTACCTCAAAATCCTGAGGTTTCTCTATATATACTTCTTCCTCAATGATCCCATTAAGTAAATATTTTTTCACATCCATTTGATGTATCCACCATCTCATAACTAAAGCAACAGAAATAACAAATCAAATAGAATTATACTTGGTGACTAGAGAAAATGTCTCATCATAGTCCACTCCCTCTTTCTAGAAGAACCCTCTCACCACAAACCTCTCCTTGAACTTCTCGATGCTACAATCTGTAGCATGTTTGATCTTCTAGAGCCACCTGGAACTCACAACTGACTTCCCCTTTAGTCTTGGAACTATGTCCCAAACATCATTCCTCATAATAGAGGTGTACTCCTCTACCATGGAATCTCCTCTACCATGGAATCTCGCCATACCTACTAATTTGTTTCTTTTTCAAAACTAGAAGTCCCAACATCAACGATCCTACTCATAAGTGACATATAGTTCATAAAATTCCTCAGAGGCCTCTACTCTCTGACCACACTCCTATGAGAATCAATAACATCCCTCAATTTATGCAATAATCACCTGGTTCCCTTGACAGGAATGGAAGAGGTTAACTCCTCCTCCCCACTTGAATTTTGAACTGCTGATTGTTTCTCATCCTTTGGAGCCTTCTGATCCTCATCCTTTGTCATTGTCGATGGCTCCAAATATCTCCTAGATGCCAAGTTCTCCTCGAACTTAACATATCCTCTCACAACTGTCTTCCTATAGATTGGAATGAATATATTGTAAGCCTTTTAGGTCTCATTGTACCCCAAAAATATACCCTTTTGTATTGAAGGATCCGAATTTGTCCTCTTCTCAACAAGCACATGGATGTAGAATGGACAACCAAATATCCTCAAATGTCATATCTCTAGCTTCAATCCCAAGAATTCCTCCTTTGAAGTCTTTTACCCCAATATCTTGTGAGGGATCATGTTATACACATATATCAATGTGTTACACACCTCTTCTCAAAGAAACATAGGAAACTCATGGTCATGTATCATAGACTTGGCAGAACCAATGATGAACCGATTCATTATCTCCACAACCCCATTTTGTTGAGGGTTGTATGAGACTATTAGCTCCCTATTGATCCCTACCTCCTTGCATAAATCCTTGAATTCATTGGAGGTGTAATCCCCTATTATCCGACCTCAAGAAATTGATCTTCTTCCTTGTCTAGTTCTCCACCTAAGCTCTAAACTATTGAAACCGACTGAAGAAATCATCCTTGGTCTTCATAAAAAATATCCATGTTTTCCTAGAAAAATAATCAATAAAAGTCACATATTATGAAAATCCCTTTAGTGATGCTACATACATCAACCCACTCACATATTAATGGATAAGATCCAAGATCTCCATGGACCTACTCTTGTTGCTTGGAAAAGTATCCTTGGGATTATTTCCAAGTGCACACTCTCTGCACACTCCCTACTGATCAATACTAAATTATGGAAGACCTATACCAATCCCCCTTAGAATAGGAAATTCCCTGTAGTGTAGGTGTCCCAACCTCCTGTGCTAAAACTCACATAGGTTTTCATTTTTGTATACCAAATCCTAAACAAGCTTTCCCAACAACTTGTATAAAGTTCCCTCTCTAACCACAACGACCACAATTTCTATGTTCGGGCTACCTTTATCTAGACATATGAGTACTTTCCCTCTTTGAAAAGTAATGAAAAAACCCTGTCATCCATAGCTAAGACTAAGAGAAAATTATCCTTCAAACCTAGTATGTAAAGCACATCTTGGGCATCTAATGAGCCTCTTGACTCAAAATGGAATGTAATTGTTCCCTCTCCATTCAATGCATACCTAGAATCATCACCAAGTTGCACATGAACATATGAGTCCCTCTCTGTCAATCAACTAAATATCTCCCATGTTTTTTTCATATGACGAGATGCACTACTATCCAAGTACCACACACTCCTGGTAGCAGTGCTGGTAGAAAGGAAAGAAACTTGTGAGTAATCCTTCTCAAATTTCACCGCAAACTCATTAAGATATGTCTTTTATAATTTTGATGTATTTGTCTTCCCTTTACTCTTATTCTTCTCTAGACATTAAGATGCATAATGTCCATTATTATTACATGATAAGCACTTGATTTCACTCAAGTTCTTGTTCTTTCCTAGCTCCGATGATCCCCATCACTGTTACCCTTCTTGCTATAACTCTTTCCTTTTGCCTTCTTTGTCTCACTCACAAGAGATAAGTTCTCATCACTAATTCCCTTATTGATACCCTTAGAATATTCCAAATTCTCTTCTTGGATGCAATCATCCCAAAGTCTCTACCAATATGGAATATTTTCCCGAGTGCAAACTCCCTTGACAAATGGTTCCCAAGACTTGGGAAGAGCATTGAATGCCAAATTCATGAGATTTGCGTCCTTTTTTTTTATCCCCTATGGTTGAAATATGATTACACACCTATGTGATCCTCATGAAATACCTGGTAACATTTTCATATCTAGACATTTGCACTAACCTGAGTTTATTTCTTAAGACCATCTTCTTATTCATGTTAGTTCTCTCGAATAAACCTACCAAGATATAAAACATCTCTTTGGTCATATTCTTCTTATATAGGCGAGGAATTAGATTATCCTTCACTGAATCCAAGAGTAACCACTCAACTTTGATCTCCTTCTTTTGATGAACTTCCAAATCTGTAAGATCTTTCGGTGGAGAAACTACTTTGTCTACTAACTCCCAAAGGTCATACTCCTTTAAATCCAAAGTCACTCTTGCTTTCCAATATATGAATTCAGATGCTCCATCCAATCTGTCTTCAACTCTCAAAGGTGTTACTGCCACCCCTTAGACTAGATAAACTTCCCTTGAAATAGCTTGTTGCTGAAATTTCCCTTGTACTGACCTGTACAATATTGTATGCGCCTGTCACCACTAAAACATGCGTATGTATGTGACTTTCCTTTATGAATCTCATGTATGTACATGAATATATTTACTACAACCCATGTATATGTGAATGTATCCAAAGACACCAACGTATGTACACTCTCGTTCCTTTTGTAGCCTGCATACAACTCTGTAAAACTACCAAACCGTAGTTATTTCTTAGTACGATTGTTTCCCTGAAATTCATCCTTCGATTTCTGCATGTTGTTTATGGATCTAATAAGATCTCCTATAGATTTGATAGATCTAATATCAATTGTATGGATATGATATTTGGCTTTCCTTTAGAGAATGCACTCTGATACCATGTTGAAAACCTCTTACTCCGACACCTAGGTATCTTGTTTTCTAGTGATTTCCTTACTGCAAATTAAGTTAGAAGCTCACGAAAAAAATATACTATTGGAATATTCAACTCATATAAAGATAGTAGAAGAAAAATTGGACACCAAATCATGCACACATAAACACCAATATTTTTTGGTAAATACCCCTAGAACAAACTTGGAGGGAAACCCAGTATTGAGATGAATTTATTATGATACAATTAGGGCTCCTGTAACAAGATAATGGTCCACTAAGAGAAATGCAACTACAAAAAAACCTGGCAAGGTATGATCTGTTGTACAACCCATATATGGAATTCTTTTCAAGGTGTACGCACATTTACTTATGTAAACATCCATATACACACCTATCTCCACTGACGCCTGTATACACAACTTCAAGGACTATATGAAAACCTTCTTATGACACAACTCTTTTCTATAGCGTTTCTCTACTAAAACCCATTTGTGGATGCTTCTATTCTATCTTTGCCTTGACCTAATCTCTAGATGGAATTCCTTCTCCACCTATCCAAGATATCGTTGAATCACAATGCTTCGTGATCCAACCCTCTCTGAGCAAAAGTTCTTCTCTGCTCTGTCAAGTATTGTCAAGTGTCTTCTTCTTTACCCTAGCCTTGATTTTATAATCTTGAGTTATAATATAACCCTAATCTCCAAAGTGATTGAGGATTGAGATTACTTCACACTTCACTTGAGATCAATGACTAAGATTAAATTCTAAATTTTTGCATTTCCTTAAATAAATCAATTAATTCAATTAAATAATAAAATTACTTTACTTTAATAATTCATTTAATTGAAGTAAAGTCAAGGATAGAAGGATTTGGATGATTTCCACACATCTAGACACATAGAACTATGCAGAAATACCCATCTGATGCTACCATGCATCAATAGATGTTTGGTTTTATTAGAATGCTCTACTAACATATAGGTCAATAGATGTTTGGTTTTATTAGAATGCTCTACTAACATATAGGTATATGTGTGTTTCTTCTTGATACATTCTCTTTAATCCTTACTTGGAAATATCATCCTTACTTGCAATTATTTAAGAAATCAAGGTCAGTAGCTCTTCTCCGTATCTTAATTCTTAGTTTTTCCAAAACATAAATTTCATCATAGAATACTTCCCTCGTGAGGGATGTAATTAGGGTTTTAAGTTTTACATAGTGGGAGTATTTATTAAGATTGCTGGAAAAATCCATAATAGTAATTTTGATTTGGTCAATGTTTTGGATAGGTCTTCTTAAAATGCACTAAAACCCTTAAGTTTTATGGTCAAAGTTCCCATATATCAGACAGAACTATAACTTCGAACAAAATTCAAACCAAATTTATGGAAGAATTTGGAAGGAAAAATGGTTGAGTTTATCCACCTATTATCTTACACCTTTTAGAAACTACTATGCAAGCACATCTAGTAATATCAACCATCACTTGCTTCAAGAAATATATCCTAATATAATATTTCATAGAACTTGGAACCTTGACTAGAGATTCATGTCATTTTATGCTTTTCATTGAAGATATTCCAATTTTTGCTCATTAGGATCTTTGGAGACAATCAAATGGGAGATTAATTAGCTTTTGATATCCAATTTTGGGATTGATGAGATTTTGGTTAGAACTTCTAGTTGTTGGAAATCATGAAAATTTTCTTTGGAGTAGAGGTTGTTTTGATATTCAATTTTAAGATTGATGA
Source organism: Picea mariana (assembly GCA_032191745.1). Classification (NCBI taxonomy): domain Eukaryota; kingdom Viridiplantae; phylum Streptophyta; class Pinopsida; order Pinales; family Pinaceae; genus Picea; species Picea mariana. Next base: position 120,461 of record JASDQU010012849.1, on the reverse strand, counting down.
TGTTTCATTTAAAACGTATGTAGAATTGAGTTCCTAATCTACCAATCACAAACTAATTAAACACTTATTTCAAGAACTACTTACAACTCTATTTACTAGCACAGCCGCTAACTCGCGGCTGGTGAACGCCAAAAGGCGGCTTACGGATGTTAAAAACAAAAGCATGCACTGTAAACTAGCACAAACGACTGGCGACCGCTGGTGATGCCAGCACAGAAACACGGCCACCAAACATCAGCCAGCAGAAACATGAAACACCTTAATACCTTAATATTTTTTAATCAGGTAGACGTGGCAATAAGTTAGTGAACACAATAATTTTTAAACACGATTAGGTAAATGTAAAAAAGTAAACATATAAACGGATGTCTTTATAGCAGCTCGGAAGTTAATGGATGAAATCAGAGGCATTCATTTATTGTGATGACTAAGAATATTCTAATCATATTTAATCTCGTCCATATAAAACGTATTAAAAACTAAAAACATATTAAATGTACCCATTGTCAATAAATGTACGCCTTTCAACATAATAAAATAGACAAAAAAATTAATTACCAAAACAAATATTGAAAAAAATGTTTACTTGAAATACCATTTTTTCTTCTTACCTATGCTTCAACGTATTTTTATTGATATTCAAAATCACTACTTAAAAAGTTACATTTTCTTTTGAAACACTCATTTATGATTAGTTACAAATCATTAAGAAATTTAGAGGCCTCAACTTCAAATATTACATTTAAAAAATTGAAGGAACGAGTTAATATCTAAAAGCAAAATAAAAAAATCATAAAAGTAGTTTTACTAGTTTAAGAATAAATAATGGCTTAAATATTATATTTTAATTACATTCCATAAGCTACAATAACGCACCTAGCACACCGAACACATCTGGTACAAAACCACTAGAAAATCATGGATATGATTGTCATATTTTATACAATGTTCTTTTTTCTTTCTTTCTTTTGTAAAAGTGTTAATTTTTAATTATGTTAACCACTTAATGATAATTTTCTTTTTTCTTTCTATCTTTTGTAAAATTGTTAATTTCCACACTGATACTTGTGTTCACTACTTAAAAGATAATTTTCTATCCATATTGATATATTTTCAACCACTAAGGATATTGATGTCTTTTCAACCACTAAGAATATATGAAGTGAGGAAGAGTCAATAAATACTATCTTGGTGAAATAAACATATTGTAACTATTATCATTGCTATTAATTGGTTGGAAATGTATTTTAAACACGTTTTACAATTAACATTGTAACTATAGTACACAAGTCAACATTGGAACTAGTCATGAAAGGGTTACCAACCTATATATGTGGAAAGGTAGCTTAAAGAATTAACAAATGGATTTATCATTACCAGTACCATTTACCAATTCCTACAAAGTTTCAAGACTTTATTCTTAAGAGTTAAATATTGAGATAGTTAGAGTACCGAAAAAACTATATACATTGTTGGATGTTTGGGTTGACCCAGTTTCTACCTTAGTTCTCCAAGTTCAAAACCCTAGAAACCATCGGCCCTTCTGGTAAACTAGTAGGCTACAACACACACAGAGTGCATAGTGCAGTCTCACCTGAGATGACTTATGGGTGAATGCATGACCCTAGTGTCTGCAATCGTGGAAGGGATTGGGGATGTTTTGCTTATTCTATCCTTATTCTATCATAACACGTGGTTTTACCATGGTTCACCCCCCTAGGCTACATCCACAAAGATCTTCTTCTTCTTTATTATTCTTCATCACAATAGCATTGTGTGCATTACATCATAGGTTTAATAATGAGCCATGAGGCTGGCCAACATCGCACCAATCCCTACAGCTTGCAACCTAACCCTCAGTTACATCTCATAATTGACTTCACTTGAGCTCCACAACTCTCTATAAAACTAGTACTGCAACTCAGGCTCCAAAAGGTTCTCAAAGTACTTCTCTCATACAAAGTGATGATGATACCCTAGCTACCTCATACATCCTCTATTTATACTATAGAATTGGGTAAAAAACCTTACATCATGACTCAAAAAACCTAACTCTAAGTGGGATCAACGTTTCTACTTTCTAACTGTTTGTCGCATGGTTGGTCTTAGATCCAACCGTTCCTTGATTTAACTCTACATTGATCTTCCTTAATTCTTGGTGCGTTGCTTCCTTTGTCCTCTATCATGATACTTTCCCTTCTTCCCTGGCATGCACTACTCCCTTGGTCCCTTCCGCCTCATTTACTGCGTTGAACCCCAAAATGTCCTTCTCCAATAGGCCCCCAACACCAACCTGTGGCTCATCCCGAGACACTCAGGCAGTGTGTGCCTTATGTACAGATTTATCCAATGCCCAGAACTTATTTGTGAGTGCATCTACTTATGTCTTCTCATGTGCACTTTTCTCTATTAGTGTATACACCACCTTCACTATTATGTGCTCCTTCAACACTTCTCTATTCTCTGAGTGTGCCTATTCTAGTTTGTCTTTCTCTATATCCAAATCTACTATCATATTTTCATATTTCTCCTGGAGTGGATCCAATTGAGCCCATTGTGCTTTATTTTCCTCTTGTGCAACCCTTACCTCTTCCTGCAAGTTTTTCATCTCTTGCATGCTTTTCAACCAGTCTGGAATACTCATTGTCTTTTGTCTCTGCTTCAAATCCTGGACTGTGACATTCAAATTTTCTTCCCTCTGATGTAACTTCTAGATCCCTTCGTCTTCTGGAAGGCTCGTCCAAATCTAATCAGTCCTTTCATAGATCTCTACTACTTCTTTCACTTCTACCGTGATGAAATCTGTGTGCTATGTTGCCTGCTTCTCCCTCTCTGATTTGACTTCCGGAGGTGTGGTTGGTTTCAGATTCTCCACCAACTATCTTATCACTTGTTTATACCCATCCATCATCTTCGCTATTCTTTTATATTTTCTTCCACATTGATCTCCCGTGCTAGTGTGTTTCATGTAATTGTATGGAAGACTTCCTCAAGTATTTGCTCCTGTTTATCTGTGTGTTGTTTTTTTCTCCTCACCTTCAATCTGCACTTCTTTTAGGAATGTCTCTAGTACCTCCTTCTCTTCCTTGGTTGTATCCAAGTTTGTTTCATTCATCCTAGCTTTGGATTGAACTTCTTGTGTGACACTCATCTACAACTTATATATCGCTTTTGTTGGTATCTTATCCAATACCAATTCCATCTTTTCTATTTCCTTGACCTGATTCAGTGCCGTGTCTTTGTCCATTTGCAACATGTCCTTAGGAATTCTAGAGTCTTCACTTGCCAATGTCATTATCTGTACTGTCTCCTCCCCACTCTACACTGGCATGTCCTATTCTTTTGTGGTTTGTTGCTGCTGTGTTTGTCCTTTGTGCTGCACCTTGGTAAATTGTGTCTGTTCCAAGACCTTCTTGACTTCTGTCAACTCTCGCATTATCTTCTTTCTTTGTTTCTTTGAATTTTCATATGCTTCTGCGATGAGGTCATGTACTTTTTCCGTGACTAATTACGCATCATATTCTATTATGGGGTACTGGGGGACCTTCTTATGCACCTTCATTTTCTTGCATGCTCCTGACTGTAGAATAGTTCTTTTGGGTGGCCTTGACTCTATTTTCTCTGTTGTGATTGGGGTATCAGTCTCTGGTATGTCCCCTCTTGCTTGTACCTCATGCGAAAGAATGTTATCTTCCCTATGTGTCTCTCCATTAGTGGCATCTACGTGGTTCTTCAGCTATGTGACAGGCTTGGTGATGGCCTTCTTCTGTCTAAGTGTTCTTGTTGCTGCAGTCTGCCCTATTTGTGCTACCTCTCTTCTTGTATTTCCTACCAGGGTACTCTTCTTCAGTTAGGATGCCTCTTATGATGGTTTCTTATCTTTTGCTAGCTCCACTGGAACCTTCCATTCGTCCTTCCAGTCTTTCATTTCCCATTGCACTTCCTCTACTGTGACGCAATATCTCATCTACAACCACTCCTTCTCTGGATCCCTTTTTGCATGGATCTACATATTGTGCCTTGATGCTTTGAAGTTGGCTATCTTCTTATATTCCTCCACCACCTCTGGTGGGATCCTCCAAGTTTCGACCACCTTTTCATGTATTTATTCAAGATTTGTCGCAAATATGCTATAGTTTGTCTTTCTTTCCCTTATGACAGTTGTGTTCCACAATGTTTTGTATTGTGTTGTGCGACATTTCCTAATTATCTGACATAATACACTATATTTGGGGTGTTTCCATCCCTCTAATGTAATAAGTATTACTAGCTAGAAGTAATGGAACTTCATCCCTAAATCTAGGTCATCTTTTCAATCATCCAAAACATGGTTTAATAGGTATGGAATCCAACTCAGTAGAGTCCCCTCCATGCACTACATGGTTGTTGCTATTACCCTTCCCGATGCCTCTTCTTTGGGACAATTCCTTACAAATTTACATGCCATAAGTTTGGTTGCTAACCTCGTCACGGGTTCACTGAGTTTTTTTATAATGATCCCCCTAGATCCTCTCTCTGTTCCATAGGTTTTCTTCATTTCCTCTGCTAAGGATTTATCCTTGGTATTATCATCCAAATAATGTGCAGGTTTCTCACCATGTGTGGGAAGACCTATTATTTTTTCAATTAAATAGATGTCAATTGAGACTGGCCTATCTAGCCATAAAATTCCTCTATGCACTATTTCCAGTAATTGTTTGACGCAATTATTTACATCCTTACCCCTTCCAAAACGTAGGATCTTTAGTAGGTTCATTATACATGTGTTATATAAACCTCATATCCACTGTTTAGGTTCTAGTATTGGCACTCCTATCGCACTGGCCCCTTTTCTCTTCAGGTATACTTGCGGCTCAAATTCTGGAAATGCATCTCTATCTCTTACATCGTGGTCAGCATAGCACAGTTTATCTACACATCCTAGAAAATTTGGTAAAACCTTCACTGATAATGGTATGCCTAGTAACACAAGGGTTACCTCCAATTGCTTGCTTGGTGATCTCTGAACCATTTCTTTCCCTTTCCCCTTTGCTGGTGCCCTTTAGGGCCCTTCCTCCTGGAGAATTTTATCTTCCTATTCCTATTCTATGCCAAAATCCTACTGCTCTATGATCTATTCAACTTGTTTTTGCTCCTATGGCACTGGCTCTATGCCATATTGAAACATTGGCTCATTAGACTCAATTATTTCCTCATCTTCTTCATCTGTTGGTTGGATTATTTCCATGTTGGCTTGCTCCGTCAAGTTTTTCTCCTTTGCGGTGTTCTGTGGGTCAATCTCCATTTTTCTTGTCGCAGGGGCTAGCTACTCCTCCTCCACAAATGTAGGGCTTACTGGTTCGATGACTAGGGAAGGAATGACATCCACATCCATGATTCCCTCCGATTGCGTAGGGTTTTTTATTTTTGGTTCTGGTTTCTATGGTGATATATTGTTGTTGTGAGTTCTCCTCGACATCTGACTGGGTTCTCACACCTTTGGTGGTTCCATCTTTGTTATAAAAATAGGACCACAGAGAAATAAAATAAAAAAAATGCGGAAACAAAACACAAAATATACACAATACAATAGACACACAGATTTATGTGGTTCACCCAGTGTGAGCTACATCCACCAGAGAAATTGCCAATTCCTTCCTTTATTATTATCCATCAAATGAAGGGATACAACCTACAACAAAACCCGTTGTAACTTCCTCTTCTTTCTCTCACAGTCTCCTCTCTCAGGATACAATACTCGCCATAATGCATAGCCACAATACATTTCCCTCATAACAGAGGGTTGCCTTCTAGGGAAAAAAACCCTAACATAATTTCTACCGTTAGATATGCGACCTTATAATGAATGGTTTAGATTTACAATGAAATTACAATATACATTTACAAGGCAATTTTTCCTTCGTACCCCCCCTCTGAACTCTCCCGCATGGAAGAGTGTACATACTTCTAGGGTGTAAAGTCTTCATGGGATATAAACATGGATGAAAGAAAGGACCTCTGAATCAGGAACATAATCAGGCTCCATAACCAACAATCTCCCACTTGGAGATTGATCTCAACAACTCCACCGATGTTGTATATGCTGGACTCTGAACCTTCTTGGACCTAGCAAATTTCTCATCTTCATCTTCATTCTTGAAGACCAACTGAAACTGAGCAAGAAATCAGTTTCTCTCTGGTTACTCCCTTTATTAACATGTTTGCAGGATTCTTGCTAGTGTGTATCTTTTCCAACTTCAAATATCCATCTTCCAAGGTGGATCATATGAAGTGGTACCTCAACTATATATGCTTAGTCTTTGAATGGAAGGCTAAGTTCTTTGCAAGATGAATTGCACTCTCACTGTCACAGTACAACCTGCTATTCTCCTACTTCTTTCCCAATTCCTCCATAAACCTTTGTAACCAAATCATCTCTTTACTAGCCTCTGTAGCAGCAACATACTTTGCCTCTATTGTTGAAAGTGCAACAACCTTTTGCAGTTTCGAAATCCAACTTACTGTTGTTCCACCTATAGTAAAAACATACCCTGTGGTGCTCATCCTAGTGTCTTTATCACCTGCCATATCTGAATCAACATATCCCTGTAGAAAAGTGTCTGAACCTCCAAAACATAATGCGTGAGTAGCAGTACCTCTCAAATACCTGAGAATCCACTTTACTGCCTCCCAATGTTCTTTACATGGATTGTTCATATACCTTCTCACAACTCCCACTCCATGTGCAATATCTGGTCTTGTGCAAACCATTGCATACATCAAGATGCCAACTGCTGATGAATAAGGGACCCTGGACATGTATTCTCCTGTGTCTTGGGACACAGTTTCTTAGTTAATTTGAAATGGCTGGCCAAAGGTGCACTAACTGGTTTTGCATTCTGCATTCTAAACCTCTCCAACACCTTCTCTGTGTACTCACCCTGAGACAATGCCAATTTGTGATTTTTTCTGTCTCTTATTATTCTCATGCCAAGGATTTTCTTTGCAGCACCCAAATCCTTCATCGCAAATGAATTGGCTAATTTCTTCTTGAGCATATTTATATCCTGCATATTAGACCCTGCAACAAGCATGTCATCTACATACAATAGCAAGATAATATAGCTTCCATTTTCTAAACTTTTAAAATAAACACAGTGATCGGAATGACATCTACTAAAACCCTGTTCTATCATAAACCTGTCAAACTTCAAATACCACTGCCTTGGAGCTTGCTTTAGGCCATACAAGCTCTTCTTCAACCTGCATACCAAATTCTCCTTCCCTTTGACCTCACACCCCTGTGGTTGCTGCATATAAATCTCTTCCTCCAAATCCCCATGGAGAAAAGTTGTTTTTACATCTAACTATTCAAGATGAAAATATTCTACTACCACAAGACTTAAAATAGTCCTAATTGAAGTCATTTTAACAACAGGAGAAAATATTTCATCAAAATCTATACCTGTCTTTTGTGTAAACCCCTTTACAACAAGTCTAGCTTTGTACCGCTTTTCTCCTCCATCTTCTTCCTTCAACTTGTAAACCCATTTATTTTGCAATGCTCTTTTTCCCGTAGGCAACTGAACCATGTTGCAAGTCTGGTTATTTTCCAAGGAATCCATTTCCTCTTTCATGCCTTGCTCCCACTTATTTTTGGTGTCTACCTGCATTACCTCTTCATAACATTCTGGTTCACCAGAATCAGTCAACAATAAATAATACAATGAAGGAGAGTATCGTTCAGGGGGTATACTTAACCTGGTAGATCTTCTAAAAACACTTGCAGGTGTTTGAGGTACCTGTTGCTCCTGTTGTTGTACATTTTGATTTTCAAGTTCCTTTGGAATTTCTTTTTCAGTGATCTCATCAAGCACTGTGTATTCTTGTTTTTCTTCTTCCTATTTCTTTCCCTGCAACTGATCTTTGTACATGACCTTCTCATTGAATATGACATCTCTACTCCTAATGATTTTGTTATTTTCATAATCCCATAATCGATAACCAAAATCTTTAACACTGTATCCAATAAAGGTACACTTCTTGGATTTAGACTCAAGCTTTGTTCTATTTTCTTTATCAATATTGACAAATGCTTCACAACCAAAAGTTTTCAAAAAAGAATAGTTTACCTTTTTTCCTACCCATTCCTCCTCTGGAATTATACCATCCAAAGAGCTTGAAGGTCCTATGTTTATTAAGTAAACAACAGTATCTATAACATCTGCCCAGAACTGTAAGGGCAAACCGGCATGCAATCTCATACTCCTTGCACACTCCATGATTGTCCTGTTCATCCTTTGTGGCACACCATTTTTTTGTGGTGTTCTTGGAACTGTCTTCTCTCTACGAATCCCATGGTATGAACAATAATCATAAAAATCCTTGCTGCAATATTCGCCTCCATTATCTGATCTGAGACACTTCAAAATTTTTCCTGTCTCATTCTCAACTAAAGCTTTCCATTTCTTAAAAGTATCAAAAACATCATATTTTTGTCGAATGCAATAAACCCAAGTTTTTCTAGTTGCATCATCAATAAAAGTAACATAATAATGAGAGCCACCANGGTCCCCATACATTTGTATGCACAATCTCTAACCTTTCATTCTTCTTTTCTTTTCCGACTCTGAGAAATTTGACTCTCTTTTGTTTTCCATAAACACAATGCTCACAGAAGTCCAAATCAATTTGTTTAAGATATGGCAAAAAATTTCTTTGGTGAAGTATCTGCATACCCTTCTCACTCATGTGTCCCAGCCTATGATGCCATAGTGTTGTATCCACTCCTGTAGAAGCTAAAGATGTAGAAGAGTCAGTATTACCAGTACATAAATACAATGTACCTACCTTTTCTCATTTTTCTATCACCAATGATCCTTTGATGACCTTCCACGTCTTATCTATAAATATGGATACACAACCTTCACTTGCCAACTACCCTGTTGAAATTAATTTTTTCCTTAAATATGGAACATCTCTTACCTCTTTCAACAACCATTGGTTTCCATTGCGTTGCTTTATTTTTACCTTTCCCATTCCAACAATTTTGCATGGTGCATCATCACCCAAATGAACCTGTCTAAAATCACCTTGAACATAATCTAGAAAATGTTTTCTATGGGGTGTGGCATGAAATGAAGCCCCTGAATCTACTACCCAAGACTCAGAAATATTATCTATAGAAAAAATCAAAGCATCTTGTAACACATCACCTGTTACATTTGCTTCCTGTTTTCTCTCCTGTTGTCCATCTCTTTGTTTCTTTGGAGCTCTGCAATCTTTCTTCAGATGTCCTTTCTTCCCAAAATTCCAACACTCTATCTTTCCAAGTCTAGATTTGGATTTTCCCTTCCTAGAATTCCTGCGGTTCCCTGAGTCCTTTCCTCTATCCTTTTGTCTTCCCCTGTTCTCCATGTTCAACGCATTACCTAGTGTCTCACCTGTGCTTTTCCATTGCATTTCCTCACTAAGGATAACACCAAAAACATCATCAAATTTTAAAGTATTTGAGCCAGAGACAGAGTTACTTACAGCCATGACCAAGCCATTCCATCTTTCTGGCAATGAGCACAAGATTAGAAGATCCCTAACCTCATCATCAAAGTCCACTTTTATAGAACTTAGTTGATTAGTAACCATATTAAATTCATTTAAATGATCTACAATAGACCCAACTTTTGACATCTTCATATTAAATAATCTCTTCATTATAAATACCTTATTAGACGCTGAAGGTTTTTCATACAGTTTAGTCAATGCGTCCGTCAGATCCTTCGTTGTCTTTTCTTTCGAAATATTGAAAGCCACCGACGCTGCCAAGCTTAGCCATATCGTTCCTAGAGCCTTTATATCAAGAATCTCCCATTCTTCATCCTTCATGATCATCGAATTCTTTGCTACTCTGCCCAATTGTAGGAATAGATCCTTCTGATATAAATAATTTTCCATCTGCATCTTCCATAACTGGTAGTTTTGGCCATTAAATTTCTTGACCCTAAACTTTCCATCTTCCGACATTGCTCCCACTCGAACCAGGAACCCTCTTTTCCTGCAAGTTACATTTCGCTCTGATACCAGTTGTTAGAAAAACAGGACCGTGGAGCAATAAAATAAAACAAATGCGGAAACAAAACACAGAAGATACGCAATACAATAGAGACACAAATTTATTTGGTTCACCCAGTGTGGGCTACGTCCACCAGAGAAATTGCTAGGTCCTTCCTTTATTATTATCCAACAAATGAAGGGATACAACCTACAACAAAACCCGTTGTAACTTCCTCTTATTTCTCTCACAGTCTCCTCTCTCAGAATACAATACTCGCCATAATGCATAGGCACAATACATTTCCCTCATAACAGAGGGTTGCCTTCTAGGGAAAAAAACCCTAACATAATTTCTACCATTAGATCTGCGACCTTATAATGAACAGTTTAGATTTACAATGAAATTACAATATACATTTACAAGGCAATTTTTCCTTCGGGGGCTTCGCCCCCTAACCCCCCAGACCCCGCAGAGGGGGTACCCCCCCTCTGCAATCTCCCACATGGAAGAGTGTACATACTTTTGGGGTGTAAAGTATTCATGGGGTATAAACATGGCTGAAAGCAAGGACCTCTAAATCAGGAACATAATCAGGCTCCACAACCAACAATCTTACTCAAATCTGTTTGGGTTTTCTAAAAAATTTCACTAAATGTCTCCTAAATCACTTGTTTGTTCTTAGCTCCTCGGTCCTTAGCTTTGTGTTCGCTCAAAAACACAATGTGGCTTATCAAACACAATTATTGCTTCTATAGTGCTGTCATAAATTCTCAAAATATTTTCGGGCACGCTTCATTCACTGTCATAAATGTTCTTTTCGCACCTCATTCTTCTATGACTAGTTTTTCTTTTGCCAACTATTTCATTTTTCTGGTGCACAATATTTTTCTATTGTCATATTTCTCTGGTTTCTCTGGTGCACTAGAATTTATTTTTTTCATATATGTTCTGCATGGAATATCTTCACTTATTTTCTCCCTAATTTATTGTCTATTGCATGTTGTATCTTCCAACTATCGACCATTGCTCCATCTACCTACTTCTTTTTGGATTTTCTTCATTTTTCTACTTTTTTTTATTATTTTTTCTTCTTTTAACTCCTACTATTTAAAATATGTACAAGTCTACATGTTGCACTGCAACTACTGAGGGTTAGTGAGTCGACTGTCCCTATACAGTTTCATTCAACTACCATTCACCAGTCCTTGAACTTCCTTTCCTTTTGAATCTTACAGTTGCACAACACCTCCATCTATGATAGAATTTATCTAATATGGCCATAGCCAATGTATTCTAAGCTTCTTGAGGTGTTGTAAGTATTTAATTTCATAGAGGATAACCATATCTTCTTCCTTGAATTTAATCTTCTTAATATGTCTATCATGCCAAGCTTTATCCTTTTCTTTATGTACGTCCTGATGCAAACCAATTGTGATTATGTCTTCTTCCCATGTCTGTAATTGCTGCAATGTGTAGACTTGGTATCAAATAATCCAAGGGAACTACTACTTCCTATACATACACCAATATGAAGGTTTTCTTCCCTCTTAGCTTCTTGCATGTAGTTCTGTAAGTCCATAGTATTGCTAGTACCTTCAAATCCGAGTCATCCATGTTTACATTACAAATATTTGTCAACAAATTCTCCAAAATCTTGTTAAATTCTTCTACTGTCCCATTGACCTCAGGATGATAAGGAGTGCTCTTTTGATGATGTATCTCAAATTATTCTAGCATTGCCTCAATTGTGTTGTTGATAAAGTGAGTCCCCTAATCTCTCATCAAAATTCTTGGGCATTCAAATCTTGTGACTACTTGTTCAAATAAAAAGCGTGCTACAGTCTCTACAATGCAATCCTTCACTATTGTTGGCTCAACCCTTCTGCTTAAGTATTATGTCATTTTGATGATATATCTAGCTCTTGATCTTCTTGTTGGTGGATTATTTGGGCCTATAAAGTCTACTGCCCATTTATCAAACACTTGGAAAATTAATTTAGGTCTTAATTTCATCTTATCCCTCCTAGATGGATTTCCAACTCTCTGTCAGACATCACAATTCTAACAGTACTCCTTTGAATCCTTGTGAACTATTGGCCACCATAATCCTGCGTGCAATACCTTCTATGCAATGTCCTTCCCTGCATAGTGTCCTCCAACAATTCCTTCATGTGCTTCTACTAAAATGATATGCCTTTCATGATCCATAACACATCTCATCAAAATCTTATTTTCTCCAAGCTTGTATAAATGACCTGCAATCAGTTGATAATTTGCATCTATAACCACCATATTTTTCTTTTGTGTAGTATAAATTCCTTTGGTGAAAATCCTGTACTCAAAAACCCAATAATGTCAGCAAAATACTCATAATATATTTGTATTGAAAAAAATTGTGCGTCTGGGAAGTTATCCTCCAAACTGCTTGATTCCTCTCCATTGGTTATTCTTGACAGATGATTTGGCCCTGCATTAAATCTTCCATGCTTCACCACAACTTCAAAGTCAAACTCCTGGAAAAAAAGTAGCCATATAGATATTCTTCTACCCAACACTGGCTTATTGACTAAATACCTAAGAGAAAAATGATATGTAAACATCTTAAAATGTTGCCCCAATAAGTTGTAGTATACCTAGGGAGGTAATATGGGGTACCTAGGGAGGTACCCAATGGGAATGTAGTTATGTGCTATTAGTGGAAGTCATTTAATATGAGAATGTGGTCATTCAATGTAAGGTGGACTAGGTCCACTATATTAATAAAGGCCCACTATGGTAGTTGGATGTAATAAAAGTGAGAAGGCTCTCTAGAAGGTTCCTAGGAGATAGGGAGAGCTATATAAAGAAGTCTAGGCAATGTAATGAAACATAGTGAAGAATATTGTGATGTACAAGCAATCATTGCTTGTACAATCACAATATTCTTCACTATGTTTCATTACATTGCCTAGACTTCTTTATATAGCTCTCTCTATCTCCTAGGAACCTTCTAGAGAGCCTTCTCACATTTATTACATCCAACTACCATAGTGGGCCTTTATTAATATAGTGGACCTAGTCCACCTT
>JASDQU010012849.1:77892-100685 GCA_032191745.1 Picea mariana | reverse complement strand
ATGTCTCATTACATTGCTTGAACCCATTTATATAGTGCTACCATCACCTAAGAACATTTTAGAGGAGGAATCTTCTAGAAGTAGAACCTTCTAAGAAGTCCTCTTACATTTATTATATCTAACTACCATAGTGGGCCTTATTTAATAATATAGTGGAACTAGTCCACCTTACATTGAATGACCTCCACTATTATCACTATGGGCCCTCTGGGACCCCCACTACCTCTCTAGCTACCTTACATAAGTAATGTATGAATTTCTGCAATGCATAAACCATAGCTAGACCTTCCCTTTCTATAGTGTTGTAGTTCTATTATGAATATGATAACTTCCTGCTTGAAAATCATATGGGGTGATCTATATCACCTTCTCCTGGTTGTGTCAGTATTGCTCCAAGTGCTATTGATGATGCATCCACATGCACATGAAATTCCTTTGACCAATCTGGAAATCCTAAAATTGGTGTAGTTACCATATTTTCCTTCAAAATATCCAAGCTCTAATGGCATTCATCATTCCACTGATATTTGATGTCCTTCTTCGGTAATTTCTCCATCGACGCAGTAATCTGTGCATATCCCCTTATAAATTTCCTGTAATACCTTGTATGTCCAAGTGTACTTTTCAACTGGCGTACTGACTTTGGTGGTCGTAAATTCACTATGACAACAATTTTAATAGGATCAATCAGCAGAACCTATTTACACACCACATGCCTTAAAAAAATACCAAAAGTTGTGCTAAAAATACATTTCTTAATATTCAATGAAATTTGACATTGTCTACATCTGTCTAACATCAATCTTAACACTTCAACATGATCCTTCAATTAACTAAAGAATTTCCTATCATCCAAGTAAACTTCTAAGAACTTATGTATGAATTCCTTAAAGGATGCTAATACTACCCTTGAAAAAATGGTCAGTGCATTCTTCAATCCAAATGGCATGGATGTATACTGAAATGATCCCCATTCTGTAGAAAATGTAGTCTAATGTCTATCTTCTGGTGCTATCTTGATATGATGATATCCTGAAAAACCCATCTGTAAATGAGTAAGCATCTTGACACCCTACATTATCCAAAACTTCATCTCTAAATGGGGAAGGAAAATGATCATTCAAACAAGAATCATTCAATTTTCTTATATCTACATAGATCCTTATTCCCCCTTGATTCTTTTTCTGTACTACCATGGGGATGATCCATTCTAATTCTTCAACAGGTTCTAGGACACCAACCTCTAATATCTTGTCAATTTTTTCCTTTACTTTATTCTTGTACACTCGATTTAACCTGCAAGGTATTTGTCTTATCGGTTTGGCTTCTGGATTCAAAGGGATCTTCATCTCTCCTAGTTCTCCTGCTAATCCCTTCCTCTCTAAAAATTTCGTTGGAAACAAGTCACTGTACTCGTGCAGTAATTTTGTGATTCTTTCTACTATCTGGTTATCCCAATAATATCGAATGCTTGCAACCTTTGGGTTTTCTACAGTTCCAATATTTACCTTCTTAATATTCAATGGTGCAGCATAATCTGCTGAATCTAGCTTTGGAATTTCTATCTCCCTCTCACCTTCAACTTCTAGGATCTGGATATTATGTGGGTTTTCTTTTGTTGGGTCTTCTTCTTCTGCGACATGATAACAGGGTAGCAACTTTCAAACTGTCTGTTTCTTCTGATATGTTGTCACAATCTCCACTTCAGGTTCTTAAAAAATATTTTCTTTGACCACCTTCAATGTTGTATCTATCTCTAGACTCTCATATTCAAAGGAAAATGTAACCACAAAATTTTGCTACATTTCTTCCCAATTGGCAGTTTCCCTGCGTTGTTCTTGTTCTGTGTACCAGTTCCTTGGAATTCCTTATAGTGTTTGAATGAAATGGTGTGGCCATTTTTTTGATGGTACTAGTCTCCATTGAACCATGCACCTATCTATGTGTTCTCTGGGTTGTCCAATTCTATCATATTTCTCCAACACTCTGTTCTCTTTCTCTGCAAAAAATATAATGCACAATAACCTCTTTCATTGATACCGGTTCTTGATCTTCTCCTTATGTGTACCCCTCCAACAGGAAGATGTAGCTTTCAAAGAAATATAGAATACTCGAAATATTTGAATATATACTACTTCTAATTCAAACTTCATTAGAAATTATTATAAGTCATTCAGACCATAAAAAGTAGGAGGTTCCCTTACCTCTATACCGACCCATCTTAGCGTGCACGTCATTCTGGCACATCTTCTGGTAGTTAATTCATGTAATCATTGCTTCCAGTTCTCTATTCCTATGTGAGAGTTTGAAGGAAAATAACTAATGCTCCTCCAGCTCAACATTCCATCTGCAGTTGGGTTGATGTGATCCTCTTCATGCACGATATTTATATACAACTGATTTACATCTTTTGTAATAAAATTTTGTGTCACAGGTTCCACATACCTTCCTCCTTATGAGGGATCCAATGGCTCAATAACTATGTACTCCCCTAATTTAAATATCATTTTCATTGTCTTAAAATTGATAATATCATGTTTATCAAAATGCCAATCCAGACCCAACAATGATGGATATGGTGAAGTGTTATCCACTATGTCAATGACTTCAAAGTCTACCATGGTGTGCACATGATCTAGATCTATTGGTATCCCCTTAAATATTCCAATTGCAACCACTCTATTCAAATTTTATAACTTCAACTGAATAAGTGAATACGCCAATTGAGGTTCTCCCATAGCTTCCCATGTCTTCTTTGGCAAAACATTGACTTCAGACCCTAAGTCTAGTATGATATACCCCATATTAAAATCTCCAATGTTTGTATTCAACCTAAATTCTCTACTTTTTCTTCTCTTCTTACGAACTTGATTCACTATCTTTACCCCTTCTTCCCCAAGATTACACTTTTCTAACATATTTTGTAATATTTGTAAATAATTTTTATCATTCAACAATTTTACACAAGAACCCAAAAATTTTCTTAAGTTACTTACTTCCTCTAAAGACTTCTCTTTGCTCATTTGATCAAATAATGGAGGCATGTCATACAATGGTACCTCATCTACTAGATTTTTTCATGAAGTACACACAATATTTTCTTCCAGACTCTCTTGATTCACCTCTTTGAATGTATATTTCTCTTTACATGAATCAAACTTATGTTCAAGCGTTGTGTGCTTCCTAACCCACTGGTACTGTTCCCGATATTTCTTTGTTTCATATTCTCCCATCTTGGCTCCACCTATAATAAATATGTTGATCTTCTTCCCATACTCTTATTTGTTTTCCACTGTAATCCTGTGCACGTTCTATTTTTTCGGGTTCCTCTTGTCCTGTACCTTTATCAATAGTGTCAAACAATCTTCTGTCTCATGGTCTGTTGCGCGAAAATACATACATATCATAGGTGGTTGTGGACAGTCTCTGTAATAGTTCCCTAGTTTCTGAAAGTTATGAAAAACTAAATGTCCTCTACCTCCTCCAAATCTTGTTCCCCCTCAATCTCCTCCTCTAAATCCTCCTCTATTTCTTTGATTATCTTCATGTAGTGTATTATACTGAGGTTGCACATTATTATATTGTGGTGGTGTTTCCCATTGTTGCACTTTATTATACTGCAGTGGTGCTCCAAACTGTTGCACTTTATTATACAACGGTTGTGGTTGAAACTCTTGCACTGTATTATAAAGTTGTTTCTATGTAGGTTTTGTTGTCATTAACTCAGCCTGTACCCTGTATGCATATGATGTCCTCTTCTTCATTATATCCAGGGTTCTGCAGTCCTTGTATTCATGTCCAACTGACTTGTAAAAATTACCAAATGTACTCTTTGATATTGTTTGATACTTTTGCATCATGGGACAATGATAGGGATCATGCCCATGTGTTCTGTGTATCTCACACCATGGTCCTCCTGATGATAAAGGATTTGGCATGCCTACTTCTATATACTGTGAAATAATGGGCACTCATTCTTATGATGACCTTCTTTCTTGCATAATGTACACCAAACATCTTCTCTTTTCTCCTTACCTTTATTCTAATTCAACTGAAATGTTAATTTCTTCAGGTCTACTCTCAGCTCTTCAACAACTGGATCTGTATGCTTATATTTATTTTCCTCTAACTATAATGCTTCTTGTAGGGCCTTAGCCTAAGTTTGGAACTTTTTCTATCTCAAAAGATAATTTAGATGTGGCAATAAAGAGTTAACAAACAAATTTCTATGTTGCATATCAGTAATAGGGTACTTCAACTTACATTTTAGTCTTTTGAACTTGTGTTCCACCTCCCAGACTATTCTCCTAACTTTTTCTTAATATCTATCATTTCATTCATGAATTGATCCTCTGAACTTGGTTTTTGAAATTCATTTATTAATTTCCTATTTACTTCTGTGATATTTGTAGGTGATCCTGTCGGGTTATTTACTATGAGACCCATGTGCTAGTCTAGTGCGCGGTCTCTGAATGTGATTTCCAACTATGAAACCTTTGTCTCTTCATATGTAATATTCTTGGCTCCCCAAATATTCTCACAAATGAACATATGCTTTTTTGGGTCCTCTGACCCTTCTCCTCGAAACTTTGGTAACCTAATAGTTGGATCGTAACCTGAAATTATGAAATTTTTTGAACTACAACCTCCACGCAGTGTAGATACTTGACTACTACTTGCTAAACTTATACTTTTACTTGAACTTCCACTGGATACATTTACTATAAAAATTCTTCTACCACTAATCACTTGTTGTTTAATTGGTTTTTCATCTTCAGTTGTCTTTGTCACACATGGGGTTGTGGGTTCCACATTAATTTAGATATGGAATGGAGATCCTTCTTCTATGTTAGACCCCTAACCTCTGGTTTTCCTCTCATACATGGCATGCAATATTTCCTCAATATTCCCCATCGCATGAAGATCCCCTACCTCTTCCTCATCACTGTCCAATCCCTCTTGCTCAACTACTTCCCTCTTTTTACTATTGATATTATAATGGTAGGGTCTTCCACTGTGCATCACTTCTGCTTTCCTTACTATTTCCTTGGTTTGTTCCTCATCCATCATTAAGGGTTCCATTTCTTCCTTCTTTTGGCCTCTCTCCAGAGCCTTCTACATCTCTCAAATATTCATTAGTGCTTCCACAAGTTCCCCCATACATGTAGAGTGATTTAGATGTCTGATTCCATGGTCATCATTCCTTTATCATGCAATAAGATCTTGATCGACGTGTAAAGAGACATAATGTACCTCCCTCTGGGTCCCTTCAAGAAATCATGCTCTCCAGCAGTATATGACTTTCCTGTATTGACTGAAAATTCAGTAATAACCCTACAGTAATATCATCTAACCAAAAATCTACTGCGTGTGTGAATTTTTTATAAACCCTTTCCAATTGTGAAATGTTATCAACAATCCACTCTAATGGACTTATCTTATTAGTTGGATGAGTATCCTTGAACATCAACAATCACTCATGTAATAACTCTGGAAAATAACAGAAATGTTCCTAATGTAAATCAGTAAACACATACTTCTATAGATACTTGCATGGTGTATATCTGGAGCTTCTATTATCTTTCTACGTGAACTTGAGCTATTTTCTCTCCAACCATCTTTCAATCTTTTTCTCTATAGGATTACATGGCCTAAAAATCCCCTTTTAGCACTGCATTCTCCTCATCAAACCCCTTCCAAGCTATTCTTCTAAGTTCGAGCTGGAAACATAACCATTTGTTGGATGTTTGGGTTGACCTAGGTTCTACCTTAGTTCTCCAACAAAACCCTAGAAACCATCGACCCTTCTGGTAAACCAGAAGGATACACCATGCACAGAGTGCACAACATAGTCTCACCCGAGATGGCTTATGGGCGATTGCATGACCCAAGTTTCTACAATCGTGGAAGGGATTGGGGATGTTTTCCTTCTTCTATCCTTACTTTAACATGCATCATACCATATACTTCATGATACCATTCATCTAAGTCTAATAATTAGTTCATTCTTCATTATCAGAACTGTGCACTACAAATTACTATTCTAGTCATTGATCATTGATTCATTTTTGTAGAAACAGTAAAAACATCATCCATACACATCACAACACATGGTTTTACCGTGGTTCACCCCCTAGGATACGTCCACAAAGATCTTATGCTTCTTTATTATTTTTCATCACAATAGCACTATGGGCATTACATCATAGGTTTCACAATGTTCCATGAGGATGACCAACATCACACCAAGAACTACAACTTGTGACCTGACCCTCAATTACATCTCATAATTGACTTCATTTGAGTTCCACAACTCTCTATAAAACCAGTACTGCGACTCGGGCTCCAAAAGGTGCTCAAATTTCTTCTCTCATACAAAGTGATGATGATCCCCTAGCTACCTCATACATCCTCTATTTGTCTTATGAATTTGGGTAAAAACCATTACATATTGACTTAAAAACCATAACTCTATGTGGACTAAACTTGTCCACTTTCTAACTTCCTTCTGTGCAGTTGGTCTTCAATCCAACCGTTCCTTGCTTCGACTCTACACCGATATTCCTTAATTGATGGTGCATTTCTTCCATTGTCCTATGTTGCGCTAATTTCCTTTCTTTCCTAGTGCATGCTGCTCCCTTGGTCCCTTCTGCCTCATTTACTGTGTTGAACCCCAAAATTGCATGCTCCAACACACATTCATTATTAAAATATTTATAAATTGATATAGACATTTATTACCATTAATGATTAAAATATCTCATATAGGCTAGGCATCATCCTTTATACAATAATATCATAACATGGAAAGGATCTCTATCTTTGTGTGTGCATGTGTGTGTAAGTATTATCATTAGTAATAATTGGTTGGCAATGTCTTTTAAGCAAGTTTCACAATTAATATAATGTCCACTACTAATACAAAAGTCAACATTGGAATTATTCATGAAAGAGTTACAAACTTATATATGTGGAAAGGTAGCTTAAAGAATTAACATATGGATTTATCATTACCAATACGACTTACCAATTCCTAAAGAGTTTCAAGTATTTATTCTTAAGAATTGAATATTGAGATATTTAGAGTACCCAAAAAACTATACATATTCATTATCAAAATATTTATAACTTGATACGATGATTGGAAACTTATTACCATTAATGATTAAAAAATATCATATAGGCTAGGCATCATCCTTTCTACAATAATATCATATAATGGCAATTCTCTCTCTCTCTCTCTCTCTCTCTCTCTCTCTCTCTCTCTCTCTCTCTCTCTATATATATATATATATATATATATATATATATATATATATATATATATATATATATATATATCTTATCATGTGATCTAGTATATATATACATTTGGTATGAAGTAACATATTAAGTGCTAAGAAGATATTTAATCTAAATTCGATATTCCTAGTAATTATGACCTACATATGCATTCAGATGCCAATATCTATGTTAATTACTATATTCAATATTCAATGCAACTAACGAGCATACACAAGGGGAGTTGCAAAGCAACAAGTCCTTCCCATTTGGAGAATCAGTACAATCACAATTTCTCTTGTTCATGTGTTGTAATGTTCATGTATTCAAGTAAAATGATGCACATGGGAATTATGCAAATGCTTTTGTAGAGATTTGTACTTTTGAGATGCAAAAAACAACATATTCAAACTCGTTGTTAGTTGGTAAGCAAATAGATAAGGTGCTTCTATCATTTGCAGGTATGTTGGATAATGGCTCTCTCCAAAACAACAAATGAAACCATATAAATAAAAGAAGATTTAAGGAGTTTTAGATGGATGCATCTCTATTGTGGTTTATTGTTTTCACATAAAAAAATCCCTCTCGCTCATACTTTGGAACCATTTTTAGTAGCATGCTATATTTTGACAAGTTTTTGCCATTTTCTCTTGGCAATTCAAAATGGCGTAGTTAACAAGAAATTCCTTTGTTAAAAAAAAATGAAAAATTCATTTTGAACCT
This sequence comes from Picea mariana, assembly GCA_032191745.1. Classification (NCBI taxonomy): domain Eukaryota; kingdom Viridiplantae; phylum Streptophyta; class Pinopsida; order Pinales; family Pinaceae; genus Picea; species Picea mariana. The sequence continues at coordinate 92,681 of JASDQU010012849.1, read as the reverse complement.
CCTTTAAATCAATTAATTTATATTGGTATTGAATGAAAACACTCGTATCTAAGCATTAAGACTTTTCCTAATCCATAATACAAGCATAAGCGTTAAGACTTTTCCTAATCCCTAATACAAGCATAAGCATGTATTCTTATCAAGAATTGAAAATATATGTTCACTACCTATAAACTAAATTTAGCAAACACAAGTCTAAAATATTTAAATGGCACCAAATACAAGAAAAATGTAACAAGGAATATCCAAAGAAATCAATTGAATGAGATTAATAAAAGAAATTTCTCTCTAGGTTGATTAGAATGGTTCAATGAATTGACTTAGAAGATTCTCTTCAATTGATTTTCTTTTAGTTTCAAAATTGGTGTTGAAATTGTAGTTATAGCTTGTATCTAAGATTGTAGTATCCCTATAATTGTTCACATTTTTTTAACCTTCATTTATTCATGACCTTTTGATTCTTGATTATGCAATAGTGCCAGTTCCTTATATTGCTTCATAAAGTCGAGAATTTGAAAAGATATAAACATGAATAAATATGCCAGAGTCCTTAAAAAAATATTTAGGAGATAAGAAATTTCGATAGAAAAGTTTCCTTAATATTTTCTCTAGACAAAATAGTGTAATTTCTATGGATTTAGCTTGTTAATTTATTCCACTACAAATATTTACTAGCTATAGGGTACCTTCTATAAGAGCTAGTTTGAAAGCCATTAGCAAAGAAAGATGTGTACCATCCATCAAAGGGGTAAAAATGCTTGTCTATTTTTTTAAAGGGTTGAAATAACAAACAATCAATATGCTTACTTATATATATACATTTGGTATGAAGTAGCATATTAAGTGATAAGAAGATATTTGATCTGAATTCGATATTCCTAGTAATTTTGATCTACATATGCATTCGGATACCAATATCTATGTTAATTACTATATTCAATATTCAATGCAACTAACGAGCATACACAAGGGGAGTTGCAAAGCAACAAGTCCTTCCAATTTTGAGAATGAGTACAATCACAATTTTTCTTGTTCATGTGTTGTAATGTTCATGTATTCAAGTAAAATGATGCACATGGGAATTATGCAAATGCTTTTGTAGAGATTTGTAATTTTGAGATGCAAAAAACAACAGATTCAAACTCATTGTTAGTTGGTAAGAAAATAGATAAGGTGCTTCTATCACTTGCGGGTACCTTCTATAAGAGCTAGTTTGAAAGCCATAAGCAAAGGAATATGTGTACCATCCATCAAAGGGGTAAAAATGCTTGTCTATTTTTTTAAAAGGTTGAAATAACAAACAATCAATATGCTTACTTATTTGATATGCTATGGTTTCAATTTCCATATGAGGATATGGAGAGAAAGAATATGATATGAGAATAATAGAAAGGGCCAATGAAAACTAAATACCAATGTTGGAGTGGATTCTTCGTATATTGATGATACAAAAAATATATTGATAGAAATACACTTTATAAGGTGTGGTTTCACATGAAGGAAATTTTAGGTGACTATCAAGTTGAAACATTAAAAAAAAAAAATTGTAGTCATCTATAATCTAGTGACGATGAAAATGAGTACTATAGGGGATCGGTGATGGTGATGAGGATGTATCAAGGAGTGATTTGTATCATGCATGCATACCTAGATACACTCTGGTATATGTTCCCTTGGTATTGTGGTCATGAAAAAAACATCATTGTGCTAATAAATGGAGGACTAACAATAAACCTCGTACATCTGAGTATGAGTGACTCAAAATGAACCTCCACAATTTTCAAAATGAGTGACTAGTAACAAATGACATTATTAGAACTTATATGTTTGTACTTACCATTTTTTAGATTTACATTTTTTATATTTGTCACTCCATGCATACCACATGGAATATTCTTATGTGAAGCTCATGACCGTAGTGTATAAGGAAACGAAGAAGGTTTTTTGGGCAAATTATGTTTATGTCCATGTCAACAAGAGAAACCTAGTGTCATTGTGGTATCATTAATAAAAAATTTGGTGGTGCTACAACATAGAAAATGGTGATGGGAAATTTCCATCTACATTTGATAAAAGGAATAAGAAATGAACTTGAAGTGGAAAGGAAGTTGTTTATATTTGTGGTCTTTCTTGACACCCCCAACAATTACAAGTAGGCTTAGTAGATTATTACAGTCCTAACATAATCTGATTCTCCAAGAATGACCAATGGGTTTGGTTTAGGCCAATGGGTTCTTGTGTACAAGACGACAAGTGGGTGACACTAAATAAATCAAGAGTTCTCATGAAAATTTTCATTTAGCTAGTGTAGCATCTCCATACCCTTGAACAAAGAGATTAAACAACGATATATTGAACTCAAAACTTACTTTCAAATTCAGGTTTCATGGATCATCATTGAACATGGTTTAAGTAACCTATATTGTATATCTATTTTTGTGGTAGATGATTGTAGGTAGGGGTCATTGGCACATGTGTGTCATGCACCTTGTAGTTCTGTAGAAGAGTAATTATCTCAATGAACACTGAGTTCTAGCAAGAAATAAATGTCGAGTAGTAACAAGCAATGAATGTTGAGAAATAGCAAGCAATTAATGTTGTGTAGCAATAGTTGGACAGTTAATTGTTGGTGTTTTCCAACGTGTGGAATTCGAAAACCATACAAGGTTTACAATTTTTTTTATGATTATTTATTGAGTGCTTGAGTTGGAGGTAAAGAACAAGTTTTTTAAACTCACTTTTGTATTTCCAAAGTTTCTCTAGAACCTTTATGCTACTAAATAGCCTAGTTGAGAGCATAGAGACTCTTTAATGTATTGTGACCATTTATTATTTCTTGAATAATGCATTGAGTGTGATTTGGAGTGTGGGGTTTTTATATCAAAATAGTTTACTCCAGGAAATCATTGTTTAATGGTTGTATGTTTCTATGTTGTTTATTACTGCATCTATGTTTATTTATTTTTCTGCACATTCTTCTCTCATTGATTATTACAGGAAGCATATTCCACACCATGCTTCCTTTCATTTTGTATCACATCCTGATCACCTCAGATCCAAGGTGTTAGAGAGAAGGGTTTTTGATCTAATCTTAGAGTGAGAGATTGCACAAAAGAAAATATTGTTCGAAGGAAATGGTGAACATTTCTAGATTACAAATGTAGAAGTTTAATGGCACTAACTTAGAGCTATGAAATCTCAAGATGGAGGATTTTGTCATAGATTGAGATCTGTGGGTTGTAGTATCTGGAACCAAACCCGTTGGCATGAAATATAAAGAGTGGTTAGTGTTGGAGAGAAAAGAGAGAAGCCTTATCAAGGGCTGATTCGGTGATATTGAACATTTATGAAGAAAAAGATGCAGAAAGTCTCTAAAACATGTTGGGGGATTTGTACCTGGATAAATACTTGGTTAATAAAATTTTCTACATAAAACATTGTTTTCCTTGAGAATGGGTGATATTGATTCTATACTTGAGCATCTAAATGTCTTTAATAGTATTGTGACCTAGTTGTTCTCAATTGGAGTGAATATGTATGAGGAGGATTTATATATGACACTTTTGTGTTTTTTAACAGATTCACAGAACAACCTAGTAATGGCCCTTGAAAGAACTATAAAGAACTTGGTTCTTAATGAGATTGTGGCATATTTACTCTAAAGAGGTGAGGTGGAAATATTTCGAATCGACCAATGAGGCCTTGGATATTCATGGAAGAGTAAAGGAGAAAGGAAAGAAGAGGGAAAAGGGAACATCCAAATCATGTGGGAGGCCTGAGTCTCTTGGAAAGTACAAGGAAAAATGTTGGAACTATAGCAAGGTTAGGAATTTTAGAAGAGATGTAAAGGAGAGAAAAAAGAAGAATTAGAAGGAAAAGAACAATTCTAATGATGAGTTTGAAAAATATTCTTAGGAGGAGGTGGATATGCCTTTGTTGTAGATTTGGAAACCCATGTAGGCTAGAGTGCATGATTGATAGAATTTGGAGCTTTCTTCCATATGACTTCCCATCATGATTTGTTTTTAGTGTATGATAAATATGATGGTGGGCTGGTGTACCTTGGTGATGACTCTCCTCTCGACATAGTTGGGCATGGTATATTGAAGGGGATCAATGGAGCTTTTCACATTCTAAGTGTGGCATAGAACATACTATCAGTAAGAAAACTTAACAATATGGGCATGCAAGTTGTTTTCTCTAAAAAAAGGTGTAAGATGGTCCAAGCCTACTATGATGCTAACTAAGGATGTCCATGTGGGAATTGTAAATGTGTTGAACATGCAAATAAAATATGTAGCTAGAAAATGCAATACACAGTTTGCAGAGAAAATATGAGAAAAGAGAAACTAGAGAGAAAGGATGGAAGAATTCTCATTAACCAAATGAATGATTGATAATTTACACATGATATACTCTGTATAAATCAAATAAGGCACACTGGAGGAGAAGCCAATGCACTATAGTGGTGTTCTAAAGTTATCTAGACACACACCGACACTTACAGGAGTAAACTGCCACCTAGTCTAGTCTCTCAGGCAGTTACGGGAATTAAATGCCACCTATTTTGAGTTAACTAGTGTCTCAGTCTTCAGTTAACTGACTGAAACAAAGTGAAGTGAGGAGGAGATCAAGGAATCAAGAGTGATGTGCTAGTCTGGTGATGATAACAAGGACAATGCACATTAGTTGGTTATGATCCCAATGTGGCATCTAGACTCCACTCAACTAATCAAACTGAAGTGTGAGCTGAAGAGAATATTATGCTAGAGGATTATTCTCCCTAGACTATAGGAGACTGAATAATGACTAGTAAACATAGGGAAAACCTTAGGAAAAAGAAATTCTAGGTGTGTGTGAAGTATCTCCAACACCCCCCTGAACATCACTATGACGAAAATAAAAAAATGGGTCTCGACAATGAGGCCATGTTAGGTACCCAAATACAAACGATACACTGAAATAAACAAGGAAAGAGGGAAAAAATCATGGGAAACCACCCCCCTCCCCCCTCAAATTACAATGTATGTAAAATAAAGAACTGACAGTTGCTAGGAAACCGTGTCCTTCACTCCAAGATGATTGCGCAGAGAATGGAACTTCTGCTCAATGAAGGTCTTGGTGAAGATGTCTATAGTCTATTATGTTGAAGGACAAAACTACATGTCGATGATCCCCTCATATACTAAGTCCCGTATGTAGTGCATGTGGATATCAATTTGCTTCATCCACTACCTCTGAACTAGATCTCTGCAAAAATTCAGAGTGCTCTGGTTGTCACACCAGATGAAAATCAACCGGTGAAACGAAATACCCAACTCAGTGAGAAAATGTTGTAGCCACATAGATTGAATGGTTATGTTAATTACCCCTCTTTACTCTGTCGTGAATGAAGATAGAGAAATAGAAGCCCACTTCTTTCTCGACCAATAGATAGTCCTAGAACCAAGACTATGTGACTAACCATATATGGAGTTACAATTAATATTATCGCCAGCCCAGTGAGAACCAGTGAACCTGGTGAGGTACAATGTAGAGTTTGTTGCATAGTAAATCCCAAAGGTGATAGTTCCCTATATGTATCGAAGGATATTCTTTGTATCGTAGCTCATGCGACTCCTGCATGAACTTGGATACTGCCCCAAATGCATAGGAGAGGTCTGTTATGGAGTGTTTGAGATACAACAAGCTCCCCACTAGTTGTATGTATAGTGTGTTGTCCACCAGTGGAGTGTCCCCACCATCCTCAAGTCTGACTCCTGATAAGAAAGGATTCAGGGCAGACTTATAGTCTATCATGTGAAATATCTCAAGGATATCTCGTGCATAATTGGCCTGAGATAGTTTGATTCTTGATGCATCCTGACTGATCTCGAGTCCAAGGAAGAAATGTAGTGGACCCATGTCCTTCATCAAGGACCTGCCATGCATAATTCTCTTGACTGCAACAATTGCTGAAGTTGAGCAACTGCTAATCAATAAAACATCAACATACAGAGCTAGGAGTAGAAGTGAATTAATCGTCCTGAGCATGTAAACATTTGGGTATGAATTACAATGTACAAAGTTCTGTGACAACAGGTAGGAGTCCATATTGGCATACCATGCCCTTAGGGCCTGCTTGAGGCCATAAAGGGACTTCTTCAGTTGACAAACCAAAGATAAATCTTGCATGAAGCCCTGGGGCTGCTTTATATATATCTCCTCAGAGAGATCTCCATGAAGAAATGCATTATTCACGTCCATATGATGGAATTCCCATCCCTTGGTTGTTGCAATGGGAAGTGAAAAATGTATGGAATCCATCTTCACTACTGGAGCGAAGGTCTCATCATAGTCAATGTCGTGCACCTGTTGGAATCCTTTGGCAACTACCCTAACTTTATATCTTCTAACTTGTCCATCTGTTGCGCTCTTGGTCCTGTAGACCCATCTGCACCTGACGAGTTTCCTTCCTGAAGGAAGGGGAAATAGATCCCAAGTTTTGTTCTCGAGGAGGTATTTATACTCCTCCTACATGGCAGATTCCCAAAAGGGATTTCCAATAGCCTCGCCATAGGACTGTGGATCTAAACATTGAACTAAGAAAATATGCCTGGGTGGATTTTGTTTTGTGGCAGTGAGTGCAAGAGGACAATCCTAGAAATAAGATTGAGTCCTCCTAGTATTAGTTGGATCCCCAACAAGATCTCCTACATCTTGAAGGGTAGTCTTGGCCCACTTGGGCCTCGACTCTAGATCTAGCTCTGTAACTACATATGTGTGCATTGAATCTACATATGAATGTACTGAATCAGTATCTGAATCATTTTAATCCCATGAATTAGAACTCTCATCTGAAGAAGAGTCAACATGTGCATGCTCATCATCTTTGATAGGTGGAAGAATAAAATTGTTTGCATGCGGCTGCTAAGGTACATGCAAGACACTTTTCTTGAATTGGATACTACGCTCAATGATGAGCCGGTACGAGGAAAGATCAATAAGTCTGTATCCCTTCACATCGTCAAGGTATCCAACAAATATACACTTTGTGCTCTGTGGATCAAATGTCTTCCTCTTCTCATAAGGAATCTTGGCCCATGCACGAGAACTGAATATACGAAAGTGGGTCACTTCCGATTTGAGGCCACTCCAAGCCTCGTAGGGGGTCTTATCCTTGACAGATCTATGGAGAGATCTGTTTTGGATGTAGGTTTCACAATTAAGTGTTTCATCCCATAATCTATGTGGAACTGACTTTGCATGTAGCATGCAAGATGCCATATCTTTCATAGATCTATTTTTCCTCTCAACAACTCCATTTTGTTGTGGAGTATAGGGAACCGTGTGCTGCAACTAAATCCCATCCTCAAGAAAAGGATTAAGTATCTCATGGTTACATATTCCCCCCCATTATCTGTTTGGAGGAATTTGATCTTCTTTCTTGAATGTGTTTCAACAAGGGCTTTGAAATATTTGAGGTGTTGAAAGACCTCTGATTTTTTCCTGAGAAAGAAAGTCCATGTGAAGCGTGAGAAATCATAAATAAAAATGAGCACCCATCCTCAAGAAAACAATTATGTATATCATGGTTGACATACTCCCCCCCCCCAATTATCTGTTCGTAGGGATTTGATCTTATTTTCTGAATGTGTTTCAACAAGGCCTTTGAAATCTTTGAGGTGTTGAAATACCTTTGATTTTCTACCGAGAAAGAAAGCCCATGTGAAGCATGATAAATCATCAATAAAAATGAGCACGTATGTTACACATTATTTTCATCACCCCTATGACCATTAATGATGTACACCTATCCTTTGTCTTTAGACAGATCAAATTCATTAATCCCTCAACAATAATGAAGATGAACTTTCCCAGAGAGATGAAATTATCTTTTCCGTTGTAAAAAAACCTGTAAAGAAGGACCGTTTCACCTTTCTCAGTGTTAAGGGTGCAACAATCTAGGATCGAAGCAGGTTGCACCACAGTGGCCTACAACATTGTCGTAGTTTGTTCAGTATTAAGGGTGTGACGATCTCTCGTATGAAGAAAAAAACAAGCTTCTTGATGCTTCTAGAATAAAATATTTGACGGTGAGGTGGCCTCCGATCGGTTTGGATCTGAGTCGCATCCCTGATCTCATGGGATCATCCTAACCTCCTCACCCTGTCCTTTTCAGCTTATAAAAGGAGGAGGCCTCTCATGGGGAAAGTTAGCTTTTAGAATATCTTTTTTGGGTCAATTTTGGAGAAGATTTTGGATTAGCTTCAACTATAGCTAATTCATATGGAGTGTTTGGGCCTATGTTGGCTTTGAGCTTCACTTTGTCAAGTTGATATCATAAGTAGTTGTCAGATCTACAATCTCAAAATCTATGGAGTAGAAGTGTGTGGGAAGAAAGGAATTGTTGGAAGGAACCTGACAACATTAAGGCATATGGTTGTATCTTTCTTCCACGTTGTTTAATACATATATACTTTTTATTTCCTATATGAACGTTATTTTTCCATATTGTATGATTCCTTGATCACGTACATAGTTTCATATCGAATAGACTTTGTTATTCTTGTCTTGTTTGGCTTATGTTTCTTTGCAGATATTTCTCCATAAGTCTTATGACGAAGCTGGGATCACATTGGCGAGGTCAGGTCTACAACATTTAAAAGGTATTTTTTGGATCCTCTTCTTATTTGGTAACTAAAATCTAAGGAAATGTTAGTATACTGTCTCGTTTTGTTCTACTTTCAAGGTGAAACTAGGGAGATCAGTTTGTGTCCGCACTTACCAATTTGTCCTGAAACAAAATTGGCGACCATACTAGGGATTGTTTTTTTTTCCCTAGTTTTTCTTTCTTGCTTTTATTTCCTAGGTTCTGTTTTCTGAGTCACTGGGAGATCCAGTCTGACTCACTGTTTATTTATTTCACTGGAAAACCTTTTTTCTTTTTATTTTTTTCGATTTTTCCTTGATCGACGCACCCTTCTTTGAGAGACAGTGCGACATTGTCGCACTGTGGTCTTCAGTGACCAGCGTTGATCAGGATTGTCGCATTGGGTTTGTCTTATAGCCTGCGACGATTGCGAAAAAAAATAGTTTTTGGTGGTTTTCCTTGCCCGGCTCTTAGATATGGTTTTGGGGTGAATTTTTGGGTTTGATTATAGTTTGCTTGACAGTATTTGAATCTGCTTTTAGTCATATTAGACATTTTTTAGTTTGTTTACTTCTAAAAGATTGGGATCTCTTTATTTGAGTGTCATTCAGTTATGAAGCATTGTTTTTCTTTAGAATTGTTTAGTGACAGAACACTTCTTTTTATGAATAGTTCGTTTTAAAAGACAAATTTTAGTTTGGGTTGCTTTTGTTTTGAAGAATCTCGCTATCGATTTTAGTGTATATTTGAAATAAAAAGTTGTAAATTCTTTTTTGTATTAGATTGGGGGCATCCTTTCATTTGAAGTAGTGAAATTGCATGGTTTTTGGCATTTTTGGTTTCTTGAGGATCTTGATATCGATGAGTTTAATAAAATCTTGGGACATTGTGCATCCAGGAATGATAAATGTTTTCTCCTTATCATAATATATCTTTCATTGAAGTGAAATAATTGCATCTTCATTTCTTTGCATAAGTTTAGAGTTGGTCAAAACATCATTTAGTCCATGCCATTTTACTCTGAGTAACAACAAGTTAAGAAAATTTACGCGTTAATTAAAATCTACCTAGAAACTTTTATTTCTAGGGCTCTTTGCAACCTACAATAGATTAGTTTCAGGGCTTTGGAATAGGTGTGAAATATAACTTTCCAAATCTTTAAACAAACATAGAATCTTCAGTTAGGGAGTGGTGAAATCCATTTACTACATTTTGTCCTTGGAAGCCCTTCTCACACAAGGGTCATTCATGAGGTCGCATTAAGGCCAACAGAGTTACTAACTCTACTTTGTTGGTCTTGGTGTAGTGGTTGTGCGTATTATTGGGGGAAACTTGAGAAAATAGTCATGTGCAAGCCTTTTCAAGTCAATTTTGTGCTCAGTTACCCTATCCTTGCGCATATATCGGATTTTCGATTGTTTCCCCAAGCATCATTGTCATATTTGGTAAGTTTAGTGGCCTTTGTATTTAGGTTTAATACACGAGGTGAATTTGAAGGGGAAAGTCTTCGATGTACCTAGAATCAACATTGACCAAACTCACTCAGGCTCCTTGGAGGGTAAATCCATGTTTATTGTGTGGAAGCTTGCACCAAGGCGTAAGTCCATTAAGCAAGTCATCAACATAACTTTTCCACCCGCTCTATCTCAACCCCTTATTACATTGTTCCCATGATGTTGGATTTCATCACCAACTAGTGCATTCATTGTGAGGAGGTTTTGTTTGCTCATTTGCTTCCTATATTTTTAGCGTGTATTGTTTTTTCCCTTACATGCCTTAGGTTGGATCCATAATTATGGCATCTGTACCTGGAACGACCAATGAAGGGACCCCTTTTCCAGGGGAACCTTTTTTTCCCTCTTACAGAAATGTTGGACCTCCTTACATCACTACTTTGAGCCTTCCAGATCTCACGATTGGATTGTTGGTGTGGTTGTTTTCTATTCTAGTAATCCCAAATGTAGCGAGTGCTTCGATTATAATCACTCCCCCCAAGAGAATCAACCTCATGTCGATCCTTCGCCTTCTTCACCAGTAATATCTTCTTCTCCTTCTTCACTTGTAAGGTATTCTTCTGTTTCATTTTCTTCACCTAGTGAAATCCCTAAAGCTAGTAACCCGGTGGATAAGGAGAAAAAAAAAATAAAGATTAAGAAGAAAAAAAAAACTAGGGTCCAAACTTCCAACCACAGTTGGACATATTGGAAAACAACCAGTTACTGATAATCATGTTGGGAGTTTTGATGATGCCAACATCATCCAAACAACCCATAAGCTCAAGTACCCTTGCAGGCTTTGTAAGGGTAGCCATATTCTTAAGGATTGTCCTGGTCTATCCAGGTCTTAGAAATATGGTCCATAGCTCCTTGCCAACCCATGTCGTCAGCCTCTAAACAACATGTCAATGACATCCCATCAACTAGTCACGATACCATTAGGAAGAAGAAAAGTAGAGTCGAGTTCCTGTGTAGGTTATGCAGAGGGAGTCATCAAAATCACCTTTTCCTTTGTATGGATAAAGACTTGAAATTACTGGAAGAAATGATTGTTTCCTAGCCTCAAATTTCGACTGCTTACTACAGGATTACTCTCAACCCACATGTATTTCATGGAATGATCAATCCGGTCCCTTCATCGACTAGTCTGGTTGATTAGGTAGTCAATCTGGCCACGTCCTTAGTTGAACCAGTTGACAAAGTGGTCAATTTGATCCCATCCTTGGTCAATCCCACTCTCTTGTTAGAGAGTGAAACTCAAGTGGTCGATCTATTTCGATCCATCAACCCCATTCTCCCCTTGGAGAATGCAACCCAAGTGGTCAATCTAATCCCGTCATCGATCGATCCTACTCTCCTACTAGAGAGTAAACTCGATACTTCCCATGTTTTTCTCATTGATACAAAATCTACTGTGCTAGGGTGAATTCCTCCTTCTCCTGTGGAACCCCCTCCAAGTAATGAGGCCATCATTTTTTATTGTGGTACGCTAACTGGACCTTGTCTTTCCTCTTACATTCCTTTCAAGATTACAGTATAGGTTTGTGGTCAGGATGTTCTTCATACGCTGGTGGACGATGGTGCGTCCGTTAGTATTTTGTCCACTATTTCTTGGAAAGATTTGGGTTGTCCTCAGCTTGTACCAGTTACGTAGAATATATTAGCTTTTAACAAAAGAACCAGTCAACCTTTGGGGATCCTTCCTTAGTTTCTAATAACTTTAGGAGGAAAAACTATCTTTATTGACATCATGGTAGTCCCAGACCCCTTGGATTTCGACTTACTCATTGGGAGAGATTATGTCTATGCCATGAAAGCTATCATTTCCACTCTTTTCCATGTGATATCTTTCCCTCATGATGGAATAATTGTGACTATTGATCAACTTTCATTCATTGGCCCTGACTTGACTATCATCCCAATGACCTCCCTAAACGGTTCTTATATGTAGACGATATCACCCCTGCCATAGGTCTATTATGTGGTGTTGTCTCCCATGCCTTCAACTACCGATAAAAATGAGCCTCTCACAGTAAGCTCATTCTCTTATGACTTAGATCTGATAGTTGACATGGTGGTCTCTTAGATAGGGCTATTAGAGCCTGACCTCCTTACCCCTATTTCAACCCTCGACATGTGTTCCTTCCATAGTTTGTTTCTTCCATCAAGTGAAGATCTTTTAGAAGCCATGACCTAGTTTTGTCCCTTGACATGGTGTCCTCCTGGAGAATTTTCCTCTTGGAAGCCATGATCAAGAAGAGAGTGTTGAGCATGGTTTTCTGATTTCAAGCTCATTAAAAAATGAAACCAGCGTTGAGCATGGTTTTCTGATTTCAATCTCATTAAAAAATGAAACAGGATTTGAGCATGGTTTTTTGATTTCAAGCTCATTAAAAAATGAAACCCGCTTTGAGCATGGTTTTCTGATTTCAAGATCATTAAAAAATGAAACCAGGTTTGAGCATGGTTTTCTGATTTCAAGCTCATTAAAAAATGATACAAGCTTTGAGCATTGTTTTATTATTTCAAGCTCATTAAAAAGTGAAACCAACCACAAGGATAGTTTTGTGTCTCTGTGGTAACCTCGTTAAAAAATGAAGAAGAGCTTATGAGGATAGTTTTTTCATCTCTATGGCAACCTTGTTAAAAAATGAAACAGAGGTTACGTGCATAGTTCTTCTCTTGTGTCAAGATTGTTAAAAAATAAAACAACCTGTCTCGAACATACTTCCTATTTTTGTGTCAAGTTCGTTAAAAAATGAAACTGAGATCTGGGGATTGAACCTGGATTCTCGATCATATTTTTTATTCTCTGTGGAAATATTGTTAAAAAATGAAATAGATTTCCCCCTTCTTCAATTGAGTCAAGTACTTCATTACATATAGTATTTGAAGCTTCATTTCATTTGCATGTACCATTGGTCGAAATGAATCTTGGGGGGCAATGCTTACAACCTCTCGACTTCATGATGAAGTTAAGATGCTAGATTCTTAAGCTAGGGGAAAAGTACCAACCATCCCTAGATAATGCGTTGGGAAGTCACAAGCATAGTTTTCTCTAGTTTCAAGCTCGTGTAAAAATGAAACCTACCTCAATCATAGTTTTCTCTGGTTCAAGCTTATGTAAAAATGAAACCACCTACCTCAAGCATATTTTCCTCTGTTTCAAGCTTGTGTAAAAATGAAACCAGATCCAAGCATAGTTTTATTTAGTTTTAAACTTGTGTAAAAATAAAATCTATCCCAAGCATAGTTTTGTTTTGTTTTAAGGTTGAGTAAAAACAATCTCGAGCTTAATCTTTGTTCTTTCACATGATCATAAATACCTGAGAATGTAATCGAGTATAACTTTTATCACTTTTTCATACTTGTAAAGGTTATACAAAAAATGACCCCCCTGGAGTTCTCTTCAACTTCTTTTCAAACTCTCTACATATGAAAATATTGTTGAGCGATCTTGTTTTCTTTCACGCTCTTTAAAGTTAATTAGAAAGCACGTCTCTTGAGTGGTAGTTTGTCTCTTTTTCAATCTCATCGGACTTGTTATCACACGGTTTGTAGGAGGGGTTCAGATAGCTTGAGTCAAGGCTGAAAACTGGCGTAACAGGAGCTTCCCCACCCACTGTCACCTCGATGGGGGGATCTTTCTATTTAGGAGGGCTAGTCCAAGGGAGACGTCCCTATGTAATCTGGGTTAATGAGAAGGATAATAGATCAAGATGAGAGTTTCCCTTTATCATATTACTACCAAGTATGATATAGTCAAGAGAAAAGTCTTCCACTGAATGGCACCTGTTTGCGAGACAAGACAAATAACTAGAATATATGCTGCAGTGGTTAGTGCTTCAAGATATTAATGACTATCTTTATTATATATATGAGCAAATGATTAAGTGCTATTATTGATGAAGTCAATGATGGCTAAACAAAGGCAAAGTTTTATATCACTTCTTCAATAAATGCATAAGGAGATAAGAGCATTCAATATTAAATATCAATCCTTTATATTATCACAATGCAAGTTTGCTCATAAATATAATTTTGCTGCGTCACCTATATTGTTGCTGCTATAGGTGTGATGTCAGCTTTAGTATTTAGGTCAAAAGAAAGGCAAAGAGCTCAACGTTTTATCAAATCAGCTTACAGATGCAATCAATAACTCAATGTCTATCAAGATAGATGATAAATGTCACAACGTTGCAGGTATAAACAAGAGATTCAAACATGTGACGTCACCTATATAAATTTTGTTGTCTGTAGTTTAGGGTTAGCTAGCCAAGAAGTAGACGTTTTTGTCAAATCAACCAATGAAATGCTATGAAACTTCTATGGCTATGAAGAGATAACTCAGCCGCACCTTTTCATCCAAGCAAAGATTTATTTAGGGCAAAGCGTTATCAGCATTAGGGTTAGTTCAAGTCACTAGGGTTAGACGCTAGGTTAGTTAGGGTTTCAAGTAAAGGAGTTTGAAACAGATTTAAAGCACAAACAAGCTCAAGATCATTCCTAGACTAGTGCCTTGGGTTAATGGAGTCAATTGAAGTGAGACTAATGGTTTAGGAAGACTCAAACTTAAAGACAAGAGGGTTAGGGTTTGATGGTGTTGCTATGGCAAGGCCATCAAGTCTAAACCCTAAGAAGGAAAGACTTACCTAGGTGTA
>JASDQU010012849.1:54846-67813 GCA_032191745.1 Picea mariana | reverse complement strand
CTGGAGGAATTGAGTGAAAAAACTCATAAATTATAAATTGCCTGAAAACGGAAAAATATAATTAGTAAGTGAAAAAAACACTCTAGAGTATAACTCACGCTTAGGACTTAAGGTGGCTAAGACCTTTTACAAGTTCATCATGCAACATCTCTTATTACCATTTTTTATGGAAATGTAAAGAGAAAAAAGGTGGTCTTTATGACCGGCTGAACTTCTGAACTCTGAATTTTGAACAATAATGTTCAAACTTTGGCGGCTCGCTGGAAGTCCATCCTAGTGCAACTTTGATGGATAACAAACACTAAGAGATCTATTATCACCAACAAATATTTGTTTGGTGTTACACTCATTAAGAGCATAAAAAATGGCTTTATCCTTAGCCATATGATAAGATGCTTCGGAATCAATAAGCCACTCATTAGAAGTAGATGTCACATTGAAGGAAAAACCAGAAGCAGAAAGTGCATGTCCATGAGAAGAAGAGTTGGAAGAAAAACAATCAAGATTGATGTTGTGCTTCTTCATTGTTGCTTCTAAGGCCTCCATCTTTTTAAAATATTTAAGCTCTAGATGACCATCTCGCCCACAAAAATTGCAATGTTTGTCAATCTTCTTATTGATTTTGGTTCTTGTCACCATTGGGAGTAAAAGTTGGTTGAAAGGGTTTGGGACCTGTTATCTCACAGATTGTAGCTTGGGCAAAGCCTAGCCCAAGTCACAAAGGTGAGACAACTACGAGAGTACCTACCCAGTGTCACCTTAGATAGACACTCCCCTCGCTTTAGTGATGATGAAATCACCACAAGGGGGGAATCCCGGTAACCTTGGGGGATTGAGATGGAAAGTGAGATGATGATGATGAACACCCCTATAGGTCAAGATTGGAGAAGGAATAAGGCTTGAGAATGAGTCTTGTAGATGGAGAATGGTTTCCAAGTGTTGTGTACCTGCAAAACAATGTTAGCCTTGCCCAAAACAAGACAAATGATAGATATAGAAGCCTTCAACCAAAGGGAATCAAGCAAGAAGCCTTGCTGTCCCAAATTGCAGCAGTGTGGAAATATATAGATCAGTAATAAAATATGTTAATAGCTGCAAATTTAACCATCCAAAATCTAGTACAAGATATCAGAAATAAAGCTAGCAATGACTAGTCAAACTTCCAATGTTTAAAGCAAGACTTTGGTGGCATTAAGGGTTGTTTATTAAGTGTTATGAGCAAGTTATTATGACAGCCAAGTGGTTGTAGAAAACAATTGCTACAACAACAAGATCTAGCCACATAAATCAACAAGTAAACCACCCAACAATTAGCCAATAACCAGTAGAGCAATTACCAAGGTTTACAAGTGAATTTCAACGGTAGAATAATGAGCAATAGATGATGAAAAAGTGATTTTGCAGCAGCCCTAATGGCTGTAGCATTAATTTGTAACAACAAAGAGAATTACTTGGCTAAACTAGACACCCCTAGGGCATAAAGAAGCCTAAAGCATGAAGAATTGATTCCAACTTGAACAATTGCAATATCTCAAAAATTCACGTATACCAATGCAATGATTTTGTATCTCCAATGCAAGTTAAATTAGTGCCTTATCAATTGGGTTAATGGAGTCTCTTGTGTAAGAGCAAGTTTTGTTACTTCTCTAGGGGTGTAAGCCCTTTTACTCCCTAGATCAAACAAAACTAGCAAGGTAAGTCTAGAAGGGTGTAAGCCCTTTTACTCCTAGCAACCTTTGCAAAAATAGCTTATTCAATGACAAAATGATAGATCTGGGTGGAGGGTGTATGCCCTTATACTCCTCCAAGAGTTTACAAAATTAACCTTGACATCAAGAAGAAACAACACAAAAGCATGAATTCCTTACCTAGTCCAAGAAATAGCAAGATAAACCCTTATTTACCAAGAATATTCCACCACAATAGCAAGAACAAAGCATTCAAGAGATAGCGCCTAGCTTATTCCTCCAATAGACAAGTAATAACAACCACAGAGCATAAGAGAGAAATAGTGTGCCTTGCCCAAGTAGGGTGAAAATTTCAGCCAACAAGTATGTAATTCTCAAGTGAGTTATGATGAAAATGAAAAATGACAAGACCTTTATTTATATAAGGTCTTATAAAACCAATTTGTCCACTTATCTTAAGTCAACCACAAATTAGGGAGGTCGACCTCCTCTATTTTCCCTTGACAATTCAAAATTACATATCATAAAGTAAATTTCTCCTTTTAGGGGTGATGTCATGCCCGAAAAGGTGATGCTAGGCTTCTAGGAGAGACATTTTTCCTTGGGGTGAAGAACGTTGGGTCTCCAAAGGCCATATGCCATGCCACCAAGTGCTCTAATGCATGTGAAGTCTCTCTGTCTCTCTCCATCAAACCATGACACATCACCATCATCCATGAGAAACCCCATCAAAACCCTAGCCCTCATGTGACGTCTAAGGCATAGAAGGTGACATTTTGGGCCTTCCAAGCTCAACATTGGGGTGAAAAAGGCTGGAATATGCTCATTTCATGGTGTCCAAGTGCCTCCAAAGGCAACACTCCTCTTCCCATGTGTCCAAGGAGAGGGGGTGCATCATCCAACCTATGGGCTTCATGCCTCAATGAAGGTCCAAGTGACCTTGTGCCTCCACGAAAAAGACTTCCACTTGTCAAAGCCCTGCAAAGACAAACATATTCGCCCTCCAAGGGTCCACAAGTCACACATATCATGCTAAGTAAGCCATATTTAATAAAAGAACCATCCAAACATGTGCATCAAATCCCCCCTTTTTCAAAATAAACAAATGCTCAAAGACCATATACAACTTGCCAAATTTAAATATGGGAGGGTTGTCATGGTGACCTATTGGGTAGATCATTCCCCAAGTCAAGGAGTATTTCCCAAGAAGACCCTTTCTAAGTCATGTAAGAGGTGTGAAGTGGATGGGGGTGTAACTTTTGGACATGGGGTTTCTTGACATACAAGGGCTCATACTGTCTCATTTATGGGCGCCTTTGTAGAGGGTGCGCTTGCTCTTGAATTACCAACTATTTAGGTGCTATTTTTCCAAGAACTCTTCTTAGCCATCTTTCCAATCCCTGCTTTCATTTATTAAATTATTTGTAATTTGCTAGTTTCCTTTATAAGGTTTCAAGCTTTAACATTTGCAATTTGGGACCGGGGTGGGCACCGAGTAGGTAGAGCTCAAGTTAAACCAGCTTTTGATGGTCCTTATTTGCTGTGTTCACTTTCTTTTCATCATAGTTTCTTATTCTTTTATAGCAACTGCTATCTTCCTCTGGGCCCTCAGCCCCTCTTCCCATGAAATAAGGTAAAAGCCCTTCTTGGGTCAGTAATGCCTGAAAACCCAAAAGGTGAGGAAACAAAGGAAAATGAGTGTGGAAAATGATAAGTATGGATGGGAGTGGTACGATGACTCTTCAAGGAGACCCCTCAGTAGCAACCCTATCCCCGAGGGTGACCAACTTGCTAGGACAACATGTCAACCACCAAGGTGAAATGAGGCAAAAGGCATAATTTCCAGGCAGATGTTTTCAAAATCAAGAAAGGATCCTTTGCAACATGTTCAAATGCTTCAAATATTAAAATGACACTTACCATGACACCGAATTTGTTACCTCATGAAACAAGACCTTGTGGGCCAAGCTGGGTATGGTGGATGCAACTGCCATTGATTGGATGGTGATGTGTGGTATGATAGGGGCCCCTGCCTGCTCATCTGCCTCTCGGTACTCCATGTTTGCAACCTGAGGGATTCAAGACATCATCTCCTTAGTTATCCCTAGGAATGGGGGATAATAGGACCCTTGTTTTGCTTCTTGTTGCAAGGATGTTGCTTCTTTGGATGCTTGGATTTATCTTTTTATTGGGTCACTAAGGGTTTGTTAGATGTACTTGCAATGTTGATCACTCCAAGATGCAAGAGCTTATCTTGCTCTCTAATCAGAAGATTACAAAAAGACTCAAGAGAGGGTGTTGGGTAAGAAGCCCCTAGAGCTTCTTTGGTGGAGTGAAATGTAGATACAAAAACAAAACATGCACTACCAAGCTTAGCAAAAAATAACATATATACATTGGTCATCCTTCATTTCTATTTTGCAGTCTAGATAAATAATTTTCAATACAAGAGAAATTATTGGGATTTAAAGAAATTAATTGCTTGTCAAGCTGGTGGAATTGAATCTCATTGTGTCATTGTGACCTTAGATATAGTCACTTCAAGAGTTTCCATACCTTACACTTACTAGATCTCATGTTATTTGTCTTCATAAGGATCTTCTTTTACCCTTAGTGGATCTCATGCCATCAAGCTTTGTAAGGGTTTCCATCTTTTAACTTTACTAGAGCTCATGCCTGTAATATCCCCAACAGAAATTTGATAGGGTACTACGATTTATGGTGTGTAATTCTGTCAAATATTTTTGTCTACTACCGATTTACAACCTTTAACAACAGTTTATATGTAACTTGACCATAGACAATTTGTCAAACACATTGTGTGCATCCAATGAGCTCATGAGATATAAGAGACAAGATAGGAATTTTATTATGAGTGGGAAACTTCAACAACAATACAGTGACTATGGGCTGCTATGTAGCTGCAACATAACTGTTAGCACACAAGCAATAACTCAACACCTGGTAAACAATGCCAATTGTCTCTGCAATAGCTGGTGCCAAATTGGTCCAAGTCTGATATAGTTCTGGAAACCCGCACGGTTCTGTAATGATCCTGCTGCCTCCCTCCAAACGTCCTCTGCTCTCCAAACAGACTTACGACCTCCCTTCCTAGTCTCCTTGGCACAGAAATAGGCCTCACAAACTCCCCTCTATACCCTCGCAACCTATTAGCAGATCCGTGGTGCCTGTAACCCTGCCAGCAAGTGCGTGGCCTCCCCTTAAGACCCATGTAGCCCTGCAAACAAATGGACGGTCCCTCCTGGCCCACGGATTTGCAGAGAGCAGGTATCGGCCTCCGAAGAGATCCTTAGCATCCTCCCAAAGCTGCAAAAACCCTCATGGTTCCACTGAAAATTGTTTCAACCTGGTGAAAGTGGGAGATTGGCCTCCTTATGGGTGTTCCGCAATTCCTTCTGATCAGATCGATACTCCTCCCAACTGAAAATAGGCAATACACTGAAGTTCTGAGGGTCTAGCTAGGGTGGGTATTCCACCACCGAAACTAGACTGAAGTGTGGAAGGGTTTTGCTAAACCCCAACGAAACAATGGCTCCAAGAGCACCATACAAGAGATCAATCATATCATAATCATAAAGTGAAGGGCTACCCCTCCTTTTATTCTTCCTCCGAACCCCCTAGATCTTTCCCTTTCTTGACCAAATCAAACCTCACCCATATTCCTCCTTTAATTATTACTTAAACATTAAAAATCGGTTTTTAATGTTTAAGTGATTAATAATTTAATTTTATTTAATGTAACTTTATGAATATAACATCCTCCACCAAAGTGACACCAAATAAATACCGTGACTCCCTTTCTCTGCTGACTATAGCCGACGGGAGTCGTATAGGATACTAAGTCATCCTTCGTCATGATCAATTGGAAGGGGACATTACAATGCCATTTAGCTTTGAATAATCAAGGGACGAGATCTAGTCTTTTTGATGGTTTCTACCTACTACCCTATACTAGATCCACTCTTTTCAAGCTTCATCTTTTTGGAGTTACACATTTGGAACAATTAATACACTCACTCATTTGGTACGGGGATCACTTCACACTTGGTGTTCATCATCAACTTAGCATTACATCCACTTGTTAGGTACTTCAATGGCTCCTTTTGCTAACTTCTTCGTTTACTAGATAGAAAAAGAAGAATTGAAACCAGACTCAATCAATAAAAGTTCGATGGAGTAGATGGGCTGTAGGTGATATAGGGGATGGTGAGAGCCTTCCAAGTGCTAGAATTTCCACGTTTATGATTTTTATTGAAATTTAGAAATTCCACCTTACATTGGAGGTTTCCTTGATCTAGTCCCTATGAAATTCAGCCTTAGTGCTGATCTAAAATATTAATTTACAGCAGCAAATGGTGGACAATATTTAGTTCACTTCAACCAAACACTCTAGGCAGCCCAAGAGAAAATACATCAAACATATGCCAACAAGTTTCAACCCTTGGGGCACACTTTTCGAAGCATAAACCAGATTTGAAATCACTTTAATTACTTCAGATTGATGGCAGTAAATCTACTCTAACAGCAGACAATATTTCATTTCACTTCAACCCAACACACTAGCCTGCAACCCAAGAGAAAAGATACCAACCATATGCCAACAAGTTTCAACCCTTAGGGCACACTTTTCCAAGCATAAACCAAATCCGAAATCACTTTAATTATTGCAGATTTACAGCAGCAAATCTGCTCTATTATCTTCAAGATGTTTGTCAAATCATTAACACTTTTCACCCCTAAATTATGTCAAATCACCATGAACAATAACTGCTGAATATAACTTAATCAATAAGACAATGACATCTGAAAATCAAATCTGCAATTTCACAATTTTGGACCACTAGAAACTTCATATATATATATATAGAGGAGTGAAGTATACGTACATACCACAACTTTATCACAAAGCTGTTACAATCCTTAAGCTCTCTAAAACCCTAACTAGGGAAACAAATGAATACCCTAGCCACCACCAAAGCAAGCATCAACACTGGCAAGTCCTCCTTGGCTTTTGTTACTGTTCAACTTCACATCAAAGGTGCCGAAGTGCCAAGTTACTAGATGTGAACCCAAGGGCAACTTGGAGTGATCACTCAGTGTCACCTTAGTGACACATTCCCACACTTAATGCTGGACTGATTTCCAACAAAGGGGGGCTTCCCTAAGAAACTAAGTTTCAAACAAAGATGAAGAATTGAATGGGTATGGAGACTTAGAGTGAATCTGGTTTGTTTGATAGCTGAAGTTTTATTTTCCAGATTTGAGGTGCAATAATAGAACCTATGAATGCAAGCTTGAGGTGTTTTAAAGGATCTATATGAGCGCTGGAAATTATATAGAACTTGGGGTATATTCCAGCCTTAAATGTTTCATAACCAATCGGATTTAAGCATGCAAAAGGTTTAATTTTCTGAATGTGACTGAGTTCACCCTTGCTAGAATGTAGGTTATGAATTTTAGAGGCTAAAGATGTTGAGATTTGGGTACCTCGGGAAGTGGTCCCCATGTGATTATGAGTCTCTAAGCACAAAGGGGGATGACTATTACCCTTGTACTTTACTTTATGATTCTAATTTCACTTTGACTTAGGAGTTTTAAGTCAAAAGTGAAATATGTCACTTAAGTCATAAAGTGACAATTAATTCACAATGTGGGTGAATTAGTAGACATAAAGCAACTAAGGAAAGTGGGTTTCCTTAGTGAGATTTTAGGATGAGATCTCACCCATTGATTAGACTTGTCTAGATCTAATCTAGGCCATTGATCTTTTAGGGTTGGCTCAAAGAGGCTAAAGAGAGGGTAAAGGTATTTTTGAGACTCATTCTTCACTTGTGAGTTTTGGAGAAGAGAAGAGGGGCGCATTTCTTGAGGAGAAGGAGGGCGCACTTCATGAGGGTTTGAGAGAAACCCTTGAGAGCTTGAGGAGAGGCTCTTGGTTGCTTGGAGCTTGCATGGAGAATATTTCCATGGAGTCTTAGCCTTCATTCTTGAGAGGGAGCATTTTCATGGAGGAGGGGCGCATTTAGTAGAGGAGGGCGCATTTATTATCCTTCATATGCTCATCAGAGGAGGAGGACTTGTCAGATTGAGATGAGGTCTGATGCATAGGGAGAGGAGAGCTTGGGCGCTTGTTTTTGTGGAGAGAGACATTCAGTTTATGGCTCAGTTTATTTATGGTGATCATTTCTGCTAGGAGGAGGGCGCACATGATGAGAGTACTGGCAGCTACCTGGTAGCAGATCTGCTGGGAGGATTCGAGCTCTAACAGTTTCAGTGGAGAGGCATCACAGGAGAGCACATTCCTGTGGAGGGATTTCTTCATTGGGTTACTGATGAGCTAGGACGCTTCAGCTTAGTGCAGAGGGCAACAAAGGGAGAGGGCGCACCACAGTTTGGGCACTTCTTTCTCTGGTTCTTGTAGCGAGGCTCGTGAGAAGCTTGCTATGTATACAAGTTCCATTGTATTTCATTACTTGTTGTATCTCTTGCTTTAATCCTCATTATATAGACATATATCCCAAACTGGTTTTCCCGGGGGCGTTTTATCCAGGGTCATGTTGACCAAAATTACCCGTGTACAAAAATGCATGTGTTAGTCTCTTAGATCTGTTCATTTTCAGTTGTAAAGATCTTTAGGGGTGTTGTACTTATTTTAGTATGCATGTGCTAACTTCTGGTCACTAAAACTACATGCTAGAGCACCTAAAATTGGAAGTGCAACCGTAACAAATCAGCAAGAAGTTCTTGGACTGTTGTCTGTTCTAAAACAGCAGCAAATACTTTATCAGACAGTTGAAAGTTAGAGCCTAACTGTGGTCAAAGACAGACCCAGTAGGCAAGCTTGATAGGACCTGAAAATCTTCAAAAGAAACGGTCTCTAGGCCTCAAGTAAAAGACCAATATTAGAGAATTTATTGATACGAAAGTTGGGTCTTTTACAGCCAGCAAGTGGCTATAAGGTGTCTGAAAATCAATCTGGAAATTAAGGTTCGCAGTGTGTATTTTCCAGAATTTAATTACAGCCATAGAAAATGTTGGATAAAGTGAGATTTTAATAGTGTTTAAATAGGAGATCGGTGCCAAATTACTTGGGTTATGGGGTCTTTATTTTTAAAAGAAAAGTTTTATAGTGTTGGTATCAGTTGTTTTAGGGCTGCAAGTAGCTTGATAAGGCATGCTACAACCATTAGTTGCTTGGTGTAATATAATTTCCAGAATATCTTCTGCACTCTAATGAAGAAGAAAATTATCAATTTATTGGGAGAAAATGCATTTTCATAAAATTATTGAAGTATGCAAGATATTTAATGAAGAAAACCAAATCTACTGCAATATTCCAATCACCATTTGCATCAGAAATTTAAAGTGTTAACAATTCGTCAAATAAACTCTCACAATCTAGATTAATAATACTATGATTGTATTCTCCCAATAGGCTTGACAACTTGAAGATATTATTTCCTTTGTATTCAGCAAATATAATCCATTGCATCAATGCTCCAAAGCAAAAATAACAAATGCTAGGGTTTCTCCAACTATCAACAAACATTACAATGAGAGGGGCTCTCTGTATATAGAGAGAGCGCTAGAACCTCTTACAATAAAATATTATTTTCCATGCAAAAACTCTCTTCAACAAAATAATAAAATAATCAAGGGTTACAACAACTATTTGGAACGATCAGCTAGAGAGATCTATTTGCTCATGAGAGGCCCAAGCTCTCTCTAAGGAGGTCGACCCATGGTAAACATTGTGATAAACATCCAAATGTGGCACATGTGAGCTAGAAAGAGGATATTTCATGCATGCCAAGTGTCCAAGAGTTGAATTGATCCATCTAGACAAGATTATGAGCTTGTCAAGTGTTATTTGTTGTCTCACATGTGTTGTAATAGCTATTCAACTTTCTAAAAATAGTTTCTAGCACAATTTCCAAGTCAAACAACTAATCAAAGATGCTCCAATAGCTAGATAATGGTCAAAAGTCATCCCAAAAGTGTGCGAGTGTCCACATGTGAGGTAAAAGTTGCCACATGCTCTCAAAAGGTGCGACCCGTCATAAATATGTAAATAATAATAAAACAATTCTATTTTGCCTCCATGTGTGCCCCAAAGGGGGTGTGCTCCATCTAGGGTCCCAATATCCTCATGAAATAACATTTCCTAGTGAAAAAATTCACCATATACACTAGGGAAAATTATTGGAGGCCCCCATGGACAATGATAACCCATATTCAACAATTACAAGATCTTAATCATCCTCAACATATGTGCCACTTAAATAATTAACTTGAAATAACCTTAGTAAATATGACAATTAGTTGAATAAAGTGCAAACACTTGTCATATTCACTAGGAAGCTCACACATGTGCCAAATATCACCATATAATGTAGAAATAACACCACGTGAATGTTGGAGCTTGAAAAAGGTGGTGATGACACTCAAATAATAAAAGGGGTTTGTGAAATTCATAGAGAACCTAGCTAGAGAAATTCACACAAAGCTTGCAAAAATAACTAGAGAGAAAGAAGCAATAATAAGAGAAATAATTGAGAATGAATGTAATAACTGATATTCCACTACACTCAAAGAGTGAATAATATACAATATATATAGGCTATTGAGTAACCAATACACCATAGTAGTAATCTAGAGTGAAGTAGACACTCATTGACAAAAACTAGAGTTATCTTCCACCTAGACTAAGTAAACTGTCAATGCAATCATCAGTTAATTGAATTCACACTTGTGGAGGAGAGAGAAAAGCATGCATGCATGAGATATGCACTATCTTGGCCTCATGCATGAGGAAAGCAACTGCTAC
This sequence comes from Picea mariana, assembly GCA_032191745.1. Lineage (NCBI taxonomy): Eukaryota > Viridiplantae > Streptophyta > Pinopsida > Pinales > Pinaceae > Picea > Picea mariana. Next base: position 57,277 of record JASDQU010012849.1, on the reverse strand, counting down.
ATGTGAGAAAACAATTGTTGCATGCATGAGTTGTTCTTCACTAGCTAATTGAACTTTTCCCTAGTCTAACTGAACTCCTAACTGAAGCTAACTAAGTCAAAACTGAAGAGGTAAGGCATCCTTATTTTATAGGAGACACCCTATTTTTTAGGGAATATGCTCTGGAGAGAATATTTTTATACAAAGAGAATATTCTCATGCAATGATAGCGCCCTCAACATTAGACTATCGAACTTAGGAAAAATAATCACTAGGTGAGTGTGTAATATTTCCAACAGGGTTTATGTGACATATACACTCCTAACAAAAAACAACAACATGTCACCACCACAATGTTGAATACACTGAACCAAGCTATCAAAATCATTGCCAGGGATGTGAACCAATCACTTTGCACATGACACCTTTCTCAAGGGCACCACAACACTCATTGTTGAGTAGTAGTAAGTTACTAGGAAATCCTAAGATTCCTCAGTGAACCATAAGGGTAATGCCAGGAAAGATGTGTGCTTTCGTAGTATGTCCTTTGGGTAAAGCCCATATATGATCTGAACCACTGTAAATAACCGACAAACTGATAGCAAAATGCTCAAAAATACAATGGTACATCAAATAGGTAATGACTTCAACGAGCTTGTATCACCCAAGTGCTCCACACTAGCATGATTGTCTTAGGGTTTGCAAACCCTAGCCACGTTGCATCACACAAGTACATGGCAAGACAACTCCAGTGCTAGTCACCAAATCTATATGTCCATCCTAGGGTTTGAGTCCGCAAACCTTAGGTCTTCAACTCTTGTATCAACACAAGCGCCAAGACCTCCATGGAGCATCAAGAATACAAGAACAATGTCTTTTTCTAAGCAAGGCATCACACCAAATTCAAGATTCATCAAGCTTTTCTCTCCATGATATTTCCCTAACCTTACATCCCAAAAGAACAAGGCTCCAAAATCATGCAAAGCGATAGCTCCACTCTTCATGTCTTCTACTAGGGTAGAAACCTTAGTGCTACAAAAAGAGCCACACAAACCATCATCACCTCTAATGTCATGTTCTTCTCTAGGCTTTATATGTGTAGCTCGAACCCTAATCATCACAATAACAATCTCTCCATGAACATCCAAGATGTCTTTCTTTTCCCGTCTTCTCCTAGGGTTTCTGCATGGACCCTAATGTCATGCTCCTATGGTTTTCTCATGAACCCTAACAATCTCGAAGACAAGTACAAAGAAGAGTATAATGATGATAATGAATACGAGAGTTCTCTCCTCCCTTATATATACAAGTAGGTGAGGGAGGCTAACATAAAATAAGGACATGTCCATACAAGTAATCGATAGGCAACCCCGTATGGAGTGCTTTACAATACAAGGATGTACATGTGTCAAACCAGGGTTTATCCAACCCCTAAAGTGAAACACCCTCCAAGCAAGCATGATCCTCCTTCGGCTCAATTTCCCTCCTCCATGATAGTGCACTCTCCAACAAGATGTTATTCCAATGCTCCCCCTTCCACTCTAGTTCACTATCTAAATTTCTTCATGCAAGGCACTCTAATTGTGTGCCACATGCCCTCTCATGTGCCTAATGTTACTCTAATGTGTGCCAATGTGGTCGCTAGGCCCCAATGCTCCTCCTCAACATGTGTTTGGGTCCATCAACAACCTCCGTGAAGTATGCTCCTCAACCCAAGCATCCTCAAGTCAAGTGTCCAACCTTGAAGGTATATATCACATGATCCCAAGCTCCAAGGGCTAAGTGCCCTCCTCCAAGTGCCCAACACTCCTCCTAGGTAGGTGCTTATTTTGATCTGTTAGAATTTTAGGGTAAAATGCAGAATGTAAGTCTCTTTTAATTTTTCTAATCAACAAGACAAATTTGATCTGTAAGTAAATCACAAGTAAGGCAAACTGCAGCTGTTGAATATAGGAACTCTTGATCATATATTAAGCTCAGATCTAAGAGACAGATCTACTATAGAACTGAACACACATCTTAGGTCTGCAACAGTACATAGTAGGATAGATCTAGAACAGTTAGAGGCAGCTTAAAGATACAACACAGAAATCATACAACATCTTATCTGAATACAAAAGGTCTAGATAACTCAGATCTTTAACACACAGAAGCATAAGACTTCAGAAGAATTCTAATCTGAAACTTATCATAAACAACACAACTCATAGATCCATACAAAGCTAACTCCATGATCATATAATCAGATTAGATCTAAACCAAAGTAGAAGCAAGTAAGAATCATACCTCGTACAATAACTTACCCCTGAAGATAGCTCAACAACCACAGTAGAGATAGATCCTGAAAGATATGCTCAGTTAAAGATTTAGTTCATGGATCTACACACGATCCTTTAAGCCAATGATAGAAGGAGTTTTCTTTGCCACCAAGTCAATAGGTTAAGGGGATAGT